>JALIZH010011707.1:0-36202 GCA_030522465.1 Rhipicephalus appendiculatus | reverse complement strand
GGTGACTGGACAATTGGAAATATCTTTTAGTATATATTTTAGTGTTACTACTCTCTCTAAAGTACTACTGTCGTCTACGTCTATCTTACTAAGCGATCAATCATTTTAAACTTGACATGTCTAACAGCCACCGCATACACAACCAAGAGCCCCCGAACGCGGAATCCCAGAACAAACTAATATTTACATTAAACGTCCGTTTGCTTCCCTTCGCGGCAATGCGCGGTGTCCCCTTCGAAGCGAGACGTCCCCGTAGTGATGAGTTGTTAATGTCTCAGCTTTTTACAGAACCTTCTCTGCACGCGCCGCCCCGCCACATTTCTCCGCCACCAGTTTTTTCTTTTTTTTCTTGTTGTCTGTTTTTCTCTCTGACTTTTCCTTGCAAAATTGCATAAATGTGAGCGCAAGCAACATGTACCCTTATTCCTGATGAAGGCCAGCCTCTGGCCGAAACTGCCGAAATAAACACTTCCGTTGTTACTGTTCTCACGGAGGATCTACTTCACTATATATATATATATATATATATATATATATATATATATATATATATATATATATATATATATATATATATATATATATATATATATGCTGAAGAATAACTTCGGTTGCCGCAAGGTTATAAGTATAAAAATAGATGCACCTTCACATAACAACTGTTTATTCTGCCGACGTTTCGACGGGAACCCCGTCTTTTTCAAGACGGGGTTCCCGTCGAAACGTCGGCAGAATAAACAGTTGTTATGTGAAGGCGCATCTATTTTTATACTCTTATATATATATATATATATATATATATATATATATATCAGGCATCCGGCGTTGTCCGCGGAGGTGAAGGAGGAGGATAGGTTGAGGAGGTGTCCGCGCGCCGGCAGGTGTTATGTCTCCGCTCTCACTCCCTCTCCCATAGCAACAGCTGCGGGCGCACGCGCTTATCTTCGCCCCTAGCATGTCAAAATGGTTGATTGGGCTAGTTGGTGTTCCATGATTGATTTTCAAGTAGGAGCGCGATACGTAGACAGGGACAGGAAAGACACGGACAAGCGCTTATGAAGCGGCAACCGGAGCAGGTGGTGCGGGCGGAGTAGCGGAGAGTGAGTGGAGAGGAGAAGCGTGCTCTGGTGTGTGAGGGCGCTGCATCGCGGGAGCTCGGCGGAGCTCCCGCGTGTGTGGAGAGAGTGTAGGAGAGGGTAGGTGCAGTGCTTCGCCGCTCCTTCTCTCGCCGTTCGCTCTCTCTCCTCCCTGCGCCCCACTCTCCCGTCCGCTCGCTCGCACGTATATCTAAATGAAGTGAAGCGCGCGCGAAATGCATTCGCATTTTCTCACGATTCCCCTTCGGGGAGGTGGGGGCATTTTTACTCGCTGTATTCTGTTTCATTTTTGTTCGCCTTTATCCACTATTTAATCTAATGCCCTTGGCTTTGAGGGTAAATTAGTGAATAAGTAGTCTTTTTGGAACTCACCTGCAGCTTGAGTACCAAGGAAGAGAAAAACTGTGCTCTTATTTTTATGTTTTCCCATATTCGAAATCGCAATTATTGTATAATAAAAACTACAGTCATAAAAGCGCTTTGTTGTATTTGACTACAAAATTAGCGATAAACTTAAAATGGCATGGCTACTCTTTGCTTGAATTCTGGCTGTTTTTCAAATCTATCCAACAGCCACCCTGTGTGCCGTGTTTGGGAGTGTGACTAGCTTTCAAACTTTTAAAATGAACAGACGTTCCTGCAAGAAACTTTACATGTAAACCGCAACCAAGTGTCTGTTTTCCTGACATGACACGCTTCCGCAAACACACACCTGTCTTGAGCGACCCTGCCCAATCTTTTGAACTGAGAAATAAGTTGATTAAAATGTTAAATGCAGCTTTTATCAAAACTAGGCGGGACCTTTTGCACGTCCCACAAAATCGCAGGACCTTCCATTACAGATATTTGTATGTATCCCAATGAAAACTAGTTCAAAACCACATGGTGGTGGTGGAAAAAAACATTTATTGCCAGCAAATGGCGTCAGTAGAAAACACGCCTTAACAAGCTTTCTTCATGTTGTTGCCATTAAACATATGTTCAAGTATCAACAATAGCTACCCTTGTTCAAGGTTTTCTTTTCAAAAATAGCCTTTTGAATCGTCACGGCCACACGGTGTTGGGGTACCCGCATCAGGAAGATGCGACGGGGCGACAAGTTATTTTATGTGCACATTCACACTGCTACTGTCTAGTATATTCCATTTGTGATCAGTATTTTTTTTTACTTAAAGAGTCAGTATCCTATTTGATAAGATGGCAATTTAAGCTTTTATGCGATAACTACGCACGAAAAGTGTTTTGTTTGCGTTGTATCCGCGCGTCTTCCTTGCTCAGAACACGCACAAATATTGCGCTCCAAGACATCTTCCGTGCAGCGTGAACCGAACAGGAAGGCACGCGATAACGTAGCCACCAGCGTAACGTGGCGAAAACGAGATGCCAAGTGAGTGCATTCGACCCGCCGGTCAGGCAGACTGGAAACAGAAATTTACTAGTGAAACCAACGCGCGCTCCATCTATCGTTAACTACAGCAAGCATGTCATTTTCAACGCTTGGCGGCGCTGACCACAGTCATAGCGAGCCGAGGCCACTCGTCGGAGCGTTCGAGTTAAAGGTACTGACGGCTGTACTCTGCATTTCCGGTAGATATTGTCTAATTATCGACAAAGCTGCTTCGAAGACTCTCGCCGAGGTTAACTCGTATTTTTGGCATCAATTCATAAATAGGTGCATGCGCATGCATTGTGGCAATAGTCCAACAATGTGAGCGGAGTGCAGTAGGTGGAATCGTAGATTAATATTTACGGCTTCTTTTCGGGGGTGGCATGAGATTCAATCGCAATTTTTTTCTTCTCGGTATAGGGATAAATTTCAGGCTCACAAAAAATAAGGGAATTACAAACATAAAATACTGCGGCATTGTGAAAGCTGCTGCTGTGGTGCTCCTGCTTATAAGTGCAGTTTTACGCTTCTTTTAAAAGGCATGACCCAACCAATGAGCACGATAAGTCAACTCGAATGGCTACTGCCGCTTAACCACATGACAGTGCAAAGAGCCCCAAATTGTTCCCTTTATAAATCCCGCTGCAGCAAAGCAGCGCGGTACCAAAATTCGTTGTGACCTGATGAAATGTAGAAGCACGCGATCTGTTGTGAGTGATTCGAAAAGCGTAATACATTCGAAAAATAAATGTTTCTGTAGTAGAAATAGAATGTGCGTCATCATAGCGTGGTCATAACTCAAATCGTGGCGTGGTCATTGCAATCACGTTCTCGCGCCTTAGTTTCGAAGAAAACATGGATTATGCTTGAGATTAGAACGCGATAGCGTAAACGGATTCCGTTCTCATCACCTTTTTTTATTGATATGATATATAAGGAGATGTTGGCGCACAAGTCAGGCGCCGGCTACTCCTTTGACCTTGAGTGATGTATATTCAGTACTCTCATCACCTTCTTAATCGCTAGCCTATCTTCGTTTACCGGTGGGCACCTCAACCGCGCCGCAAGGAATGCAATGTCTATGTGCGTAACTTTGACCGTTTGAAACAATCTAAGAATGCTAACGGCATTGCTGTGGAAACAGAGCGCAAAAAAAAAAAATGACGGCGACCCAGAAACAGAGTAAGAGTACGCTGGCAGGGCTGGGCGAAGATACTTTGAAGTTGTATAGCGATACGATACATGATACTCAGGTTAAAAGTAGTGGAGATACATGTACAACATACTTCCAGAACGAATGAATCCAATACGATACTTCCCAATTGCATATTAGGATACTTCGATGCATTTGGAAATTCGCTATTATAGATCCATATAATCAAGCAGGAAATTCCTATGTACAGAAGTGTTTAGTGGAAAGTGTCTTAACTGCCAGGAACTTGGTATAGTTTTATTGAAATATCTGTTTGGATCCCGAAAGCTCAGTCTTTCGTGCTCAACGTATATTAGTTTCATTCCGAAACGAGGTATTGAGATTTGTTTACATGACAGCTATCAGTGGTTTTTACTTGACACTTTTGTAATTGATTGGTGTCGCTACTCTGTACTTGGCGACCAGCTAGTGGGTCGCCGCCTACTTGCAAGGAGTTCAATAAGAAGCCTCCACATTATGCCACAAATACTGGGGCAGAGTTTACCTTGTGTACAAGCGTACTATCGTTTTCGTAATGCCGCATCACCCTGCAGGTGTGGAGCAACAACAACGCTGGTAGTGACATTTTTTTTTTGATGCATCATGTGATGACGATAACTATAGGGTCAGCACTCAAGCACTCACAAATCGCAAAGGACGTAAGACTTCGATGATTTTTTATATTCTACTTATCTACTGGCGTGAAGCTTTTTTATCAACATATTCACCAACGCACCATCTTTTACCATTTCCTCGCTGAGAGAACTTCTGCCGCCCAGAAAGTTCTCATATAAGTATAAAGGGTGTTTCAAGTACGCAAAACCAAATCTTAAAATAAGACAAGCGTTTAACCGCAACTGAATTAAACAAATGGCACATAGTTTGCTGTTATATGGCACTGTTTTTATATTTTATATGACGCTTATTGGTTAATTAACGAGAGTAATTATGCAACATTTTTATTATTCACTTATAGCCAAGTGTGCTTCGTCCCATCTTAGAGCGCATTTAAAGACGACCGAACCAATAGTTTTTAGGCGGCGCACGTGAATATTTTTCTGGCTTGTAAAGAAAGCGCTCGAAATACGCACCACTACCACGCGACCTCGCTCATGCGGTACTGTGCTTCGAACGAACGTGCTTCGAGCGAAACAATGACGCGCGGACCGTCATTCTATCGCTTTTCAGGGACGATGGCGTTTCTTCGCCCTGTGTGCCAGACAGAAATGTTGACACGCTGTGCATGGAGCCGATGCCTTCAGCCGTGGCCGCTCATTTCGCCGCGGTCCTCGTGCCGGCTGTTTCGCTCAAAGCTGGTCCGAGAGCGCTGCAGCACAATATCGCGCGAGCGCAGTAGCAAGGCCATATTTATCCGGCTTTCTTCAAACGCCGAAAAATCACGACGTAGCATTAACCTTTCTATGAAGATCAGTCTTTTAGGGGCGAAGCTCCTCACGGTGTGGGTCGTTCCCTCCTCTGTAATAGTTGTAGTAGTATGTATGTAGCCACCTCTAGTTTATGAATTGCTCAATAGATGGTGTTATGTGTATATGTCCTTGGAAATAATATCACTAGATGGCGTTAGTGCTTTTTCGTACACGTTGATGATTAAAGATGATAGATGGCGCTGTTATAATAAGAAAAGGGGCTCGCTCTTGGCGAGCTTTCTCTTTCGCTCGGAGTCGCGAAACCAGGGCAGCCGGTATCTGCGGAGAATGCGGCGGCTCCGGTACTCACGGCGGCACAACCCATAGCCAAGGACGCGTGGCTTTCACAACTCACAGCAGCGTTCTGTGGCGATGCATGCGGAGGCGAGGCGTTGCGTCAAGCGCTGGTGTGGACTTCGGCGTCTGAGTAGGTGGCATCGTCTTCCTCTGTCGTGGAACGCGAACTGGCGTTGTCGCTGAGGCTGGGAGCGCCCGGAACAAAAGTCGGCGACGCTCGTGCCCAGCTCACGATCGAACACCCAGGATCATGCAAAGACGTGACACGTGTTGTCACGTCTTTGCATGATCGAGCAGGCAATGTACGGGGGGGGATTCACGGTTACCCGAATGATCCCTCCGAGCTTCGCCCACTCACCATCATTCACTTCGTGGATACGCTGTGATCTTTTGGTAATGCGCTCGACAACGTGACGAAGCGCACATGGCCCTACACTGAATAACAGAAATGTTATATAATTTGTCTTAGTGATGAAATTAGGCGCAATATAAAAATACGCTAACGAGAGCCACACGGCACTAAACCCCATCGTTGGTTTTATTCAGTTGAGGTTAACTATTTGTTTGTAAATATTTGGTTCCAGTTACGTGAAACAGCCTTTATGAAAACGATACAGGCGGCACTTGTGGAAGCTGTGAAAATAGACCATGACGTATTGTCGACTTAGATGTTAAGGTCATACAATAGAGAACTCAGTTCCTATGGAAAATAGCATAAAAGGGCTTGGGGAGGCCCACTCACAAGAAAAACGGCATACTTGGTATTATGTTTCTCAAATTCCGTTCCCAACGCATTTAAGATTTTTGCTTTGAAATTCTATTATCATAATGTAAACTATGTTTCGTTGTTTTATGAAATCGTAAGCAGCATTTTTGCCACTGTGTGCTCTAGGCACACTCAGATTATTTTACCTTTGCCCTCACATCAACATAGCAGTAAACTCGCTTAAAATGTAGATTTGTAAAAAGTATGCAGATGTGTATATATGTAAATGACGCAGACAATCAAAAATAAGAATAAATCAAAGAAGGAATTGAGGAGGAGGTTACAAAAGATACTTTAGTTAACATGTATATACCTAATCGCCTATGCTCACTGGAGCACTCTAGCGGAAAGACAAAAGAATGTCACTGTCATTAGTTTTATTCAGGTATAGCTTAGTGGCAGCAATTTCAGCTTGACAAGCAGAGTGTAGCCGACGTCTATTCTTTCGCATTGTGGTGTTTCTATAGCGGCATCTTGTATCTTAAGATACACGATACGTTATTGAATGTATCAGTAATACATATACTGATAGTCGTTTTGTGAGACGTATCGCTATACAGATACCAGATACCCAAACAATATCTAAGATATCAACTAAGATACATGCCAGTATACTGTGTACTGTGTACTGTGTACTGTGTTCCTGCGTCCTTGTCCTTTTTTTGCTCTGTGTTTCCCCAGCTGAGCATGTGCCAACTCGCTGAAATCAAAGTCTTGCTTATGGCAAATAGTTGTGAAGTGCCCACTACGTCACAATACTTCCTTTGTGGTGGTACACCTGCTTGCCACGCAGAAGACCTGGGTTCGAGCTTCACGTTGGCCGAATTTTTTTATTTATTTGCATCTGTGTCGATTTCTCGTTGGCGGACAACGCTGATTTTTCGCTCATAAGCATGATGTCGACGCCTTTGCTGAAATCCGAGTTTCTCTGAAATTAGTTCTGTAACGTTCATATCAAAGTTGTCTGAACAGAGTGAACCTTGTAATATAAACAGCTACATAGCCGCTCCTTCATTCTGTTCACTACGGTTGAGTGTTCGTCTCGTTGGTACAGCATACTTTGAAGTTTCTTGGGACAAAACCCAAACCCGTCCAAACCTTGGTTTTTATCGTAATCAAAGAACGGTACCACGACCGCATCAATATGTCATTCGTGCCATTTCATTACGCCTGGAAGCCGATATCAATCTCCACTCAATGACACGTCGGTCACTGTAAGAGCACGCCAGTTACGAGAAGCAAAGGTAATGCTTAAGGAAAGCCAGTATTCATAAAGTAAGTAGAACAGAGTAATAGATACTTAGTTTGTTAGCGGCCTCACTGCTTGTGCTTCGATCGATGCTCAAAAAAGATCATTATGATTTTGCACATGCCATTTAGAGTTTCAATTGGGTGTGCTCTAAACTGCATTGAAAGTTCAGTATGCCATTGTAATATTTCCGTACGGCTTCTGTACAGCTTTACGGGGGGATATGCACATACCCCCTACATTTTAAATCATGTTAATTATGCGACATTCATGCGAGAAAGGCCATTGACACCATAATATAATTTATATGCACACAACTCTCTTGGATTGTGAATCACGCATGGACAAAAAGGCTTGAGGTAATGTTACTTCTACAGGCTTCGTTCACAAACCTAAGCACGTCTTTTACAGCGATGGCTGTTTCTAGGAATAAATTGCAAAACTGTAACGTAGAAGAACTGTAAGCTTAAAATACAGCGAACGCCTAAAACTACCGCTTTCCGCGTAGCCTAACGAGAATTCTAGGCACGTGTCTCTGTTGAAGGCACGGGCGGGAATAGTTTGCGGTGGCAGAAACGGGGGCGAAAGTGACACTCATGCAAACTGAGCACTCGTGCAGCTACTTGAAGTTTACGTGTTTCGGCTGCCAAGTTTCAACTTTTCGATACGAAGACCAACTGTGGAAGCGTGAAAAGCTGGCCTGGTTATTTCTTGTTTAGCTGCGAAAAAAAAAACAGCGAGAAAAGTGCCTTCTTCTGCGTCCTTCTCTCGAGGTTTCCCTCATTTTTGCTCGCATCTAAGATGAACTGTAGTTTTTTTTTGATTATCGACGAAATAGATACCGGCAGCTGCTACTGATCTTATCAATGGTTCGACAAAGGACACCTTTTAGTCTGTGCTTGAAAACACAGATATTTTTCCAATCAACCGAAATGCATCACAAATACCTCCGTCAATAACGTTAACATGTAGTGCCGCATGGTTCTCATATTACCCGAGGGCGGGCACTGAACCCTGGATGTCTATGGTATCCTCACTCTTTTACGACACTGACGTGAGCGAACAACACACTTCTCATAATTAGCGGTCGCATTCTTCAAGTTATTCACAAGCAGAATATCTCGTAAGTGCGTGTTATTAACAAATAGATTCCTTACAGCGAGTTTCACGTCACTGTAAGACCTCGCAGTTCGGCAATGCCATTCAAAAACCTTCTAATTAAAAATAATCACAGCATATCCACGAAGTGAATGATGGTGAGTGAGCGAAGCTCGGAGGGGATCATTCGGGTAACCGTGAATCCCCCCGTACATTGCCGGTGTTCGATCGTGAGCTGGGCACGAGCGTCGCCGACTTGTGTTCCAGGGCGCTCCCAGCTTCAGCGACAACACCAGTTCGCGTTCCACAACATAGGAAGACGATGCCACCTACTCAGACGCCGAAGTCCACACCAGTGCTCGACGCAACGCCTCGCATCCGCATGCATCGCCACAGAACGCTGCTGTGAGCTGTGAAAGCCACGCGTCCTTGGCTATGAGTTGTGCCGCCGTGAGTACCGGAGCCACCGCATGCTCCGCAGATACCGGCTGCCCTGGTTTTGCATGCGACTCACACGAGAGCACTGTGGAGCTGACTACCTCCTCTCTGGTGAAGATCACCTCACCGTTCATCACGATGGAGTCCATCTCCGGCGCTCGACTCCGAGTACCGCGTCGGCCCGACGATACCAATTATAACAGCGCCATCTATCCTCTTTAATCGTCAACTATACGAAAACCACTAACGCCATCTAGTGATATTATTTCCAAGGACATATACACACAACGCCATCTAGTGATCAATTCATAAAACTAGAGCTGGCTACATACTATGTACTATTGACGGAGGAAGGAACGACACACACCGTAAGGAGCTTCGCCCCTAAAAGTGATCAATAATAACACATGTTCCTGAGGGAAACATTCAAGGTCCCTGTTCATAGAGCGGTCGGGATACTGGTAGGTAATGACATACGGCGTGCAACTATATATCATTTAGTTTGAAATGACATGCACTGGTAGCGCAGAGAACACGTTTCAAAAAGTGATTGCAAAAGGTTGGCAAGCGAGAGTCTGCGTTGCAGACTGTCGGTTGCCAAGCTGCAATCACTTTTGATGCAATCTATGCGAAGCTAATCCGTGTGTGTGTGTGTGTGTGCGTGCACCCTAACTGCGCTGCGCAACAAGTAAGAATAATACCTCCTCTCCCCCTCTCTCTAGCAATCCCTGCAACCACACCCTCACTGCGCAATGCGCCTCCCTTTTTCCTCTCTCCCTCACACTCCTCCCTTTTTCTCTCCATCCCTGCCCGCGCGTCTAACTCCCCCCTGCGCATGCGTCCCCCCTCTCTACGCATCCCTGCGCGTTTTCACTCCCCACGCATGCGTGTCACCCCCTCTCTCTCCTCTCGCTTTTCCCCCTCTCTCGCTCGCGACGCGACGCAGGCAGCGTCTGCTAGCGAGTTTTCGGTGACGACTGCTCGCGCTGCACAACGTCATGCATCGTATATGGCAATGATCTGACTCAAGTGTGCCGGTGAAGATTTTCTGTGCGTTGTTGAACAACATTCGCAGCGTGCGCGTTAACTAAGCGAGTGCGTCTCTGTGTCCAGTCGGAGTCTTCTGTCTCTCATTGCATTAGCGATTGCATGTTAGTAGAACTGCTCCATCACTGCCTGCTTTCGCTCAGTTTCTCTCCTGCGCAACGCTGCGAATGAGCAGCGCAACGCCGCCGCCAGTGTAAGCGTTGCGCCGCTGCTTCACATCTACACATGTTCCTTTAGCGAGATCCTTTTTTCGGCTGCGCTGAATGTTACTCGAGTGTTGCGCGATTGAATGAAGTCTGCGCAATCATCAAAATATAATCTTACTGTCAGCTTTGAGCAAGAAAACAGTGTATAAAAATTACTTGCGATGCTGAATAGTCTATATGGTCACGTGGTCGTGACGTGACGAAGGCAGCAGTCGACGTGTCCAAGATGCAACGCTTTATTTGGCCGAATTTCCGGCGGGGAAATGGAAAGTCAGACTACAGCAAAACACACTGTACAATGATAGCGGCCGTAGAAAAAATCACAGCATATCCACGGAGTGAATGATGATGAGTGGGCGAAGCTCCGGAGGTTCATCGGTGAAAACCGTGAATCTTTCGGGAATCTTGCCCAGTACATCATCAAAGACGTGACAAACACTGTGGGTGTATATTGAGAAATTTTATTTATTCGTGAGCCGTGGTTTCCGTTTTTGTACTGGAGCTGTGTTTTCTTCGTTGGTCGTGAGCCGTGGTGGTTACCGTTTACATAAGCCGTGGCTTCCGTTCCGCCTTCATTATAACGGCTTTATGGTCGGTGAAGTGGAGGGATAGGGGAATTTGGATGGGTCGTAGTGGGAAGTTTGCAAAGACGAGATTGATGCAGGTACCTCGGATGGTGGTTGGTCGCATGTGGTCGAACGATATGCATGTAAGATCATCTCGCGGTGCCATGTGTTGTATAGAATTGCGATCGTCATCGTCATCAGCGTCATCAGCGTCATCGTTATGACGCATAGTGGGTACATCCCATGTGCTGTGCCGTGATGGCAGTGTCATCGCCATCAGGCCGGTTACGCCTGACGCGTGACAAAGTTAGACTAAGAGGAGCTTCGCCCCTAAAAACTGACAAGCTGTCAAGCGCGCCGGCTTTTACACATGTAGCATCGACGATTCCAGCGTTATCGCTAATGGAGGTGTACGTTCCAGAACTCACTCTAACGTTCGCGTTGAGAACCTAATCTCATCGGAAGGTTCTGAGATTATCTAGATAGTTCTTAGTCATTAGAGCGCGTTTTGCGCAAGGCGGCAGTTACATTGTAATGGGGTGGTAACATGAAAGTAGAAAGAAAGGAGTGGTGGTCGCAATATACTGCCATTAGAAGGAAGGTTGTTATATATATATGAAGTACCAATGATTATGCACTTCTTTTATAACGTCTTTGAGATATGATCTTTTCTTTGAAGAATAAATCACTGACCAATCTCTGCAATGGTACACAATTTCGCATAAGTGCGTGGTTTTACGTATTTCAAAGTACGTTTTTTATTTACATTGACGTGATCGGGGATCACCCCCAAGAAACTGTTCACACCGCTCAGAGCCGGCCACTCCGCAACGCCTGATTTTACGCGATTATTTCACACTGTTTTGTTTAGATTACGCTTATGACTCGACCATTGAAGTTCTGGTGTCCAAAGTGTGCACAAGCGGTAATGCTGAAATCTTCCATCAGGCACGTGTGAAAGCCGGCGCATTTCACGGACAATCTCAATGCCTGCGTCCGACGATTGTGCTCGCTGCTATCACTGTACAGCGAGTATTGCTTCTATATTGAGTTGCTTTTTTTTCTCTCGACAGAGGCTCACCAAATAGAGAGATTCATTTCCACTGCCTTGCGTTTCTCTCGCTTCCAGGACGCACTATAAACCACTTGGGATCAAAACAAAAACAAAACAAAACAAAAAACAAGGAGCGCACCTGTGAACACAGCGGTGAAGCCGTTGTGTAACTTTCATGCAACACAGAGGATTTCGTTCCGGATACACAATGGAACGAACAGAGCAAGCTTATATAAAGACCTGGGAATGGGGCACTCGGCTTATCCTCTTAGGCATCATCACTCTTCATTTTGGTGCTTTCTTATGTTTTATAGCATTCGTACAAAAACTCAGAGGAGTATAAGCTATAGTTTTTTCATGTACTTACTCAAGCAATGCATTATAAAAACTCAAGTTTTATGCTGCCTCTGCAGCCATTGCGGCAGTACTGACGACGAAGCATGTAACTGCTTACGCAATCGTTTTTATCATTTCGAGTTATTTATTTGCCTGAAAAGTTATCTGCTAAGCAAAAACAAAGAAAAAAGTTCCAGGGAGTTTTAATTCAGTCGCGCAAAGCTTGGCGCAGCGAAGCACGGACTCGTCGTCGTTCTTACTTCCCGTCGACCGACACCTCTAGCTTCGGGACGCGCGGTTTCCTCCTCGGCCTCTATTTCCACCTTCCCATACTTTCTGGGCTACATTTTGCAATCCTTCTCCTCCTTTCCCTCCTCTTCATCATCGCATCTAGCATCCTAACGCTCACTTCACTTTCCCACCCCTTTGCTACAACATACTGTTACGAGTCAAAAAGCGTGCTACAAGCCAGTAAGTGTAACGGCGCGGTGGAGGTTCTAATGGCAGTATCGAGGTCCGGTCAGAGGCTGTTGAGGTGTTCCTGAAGCTCCTTTGGGCGAAATTATTTTTTCATGTCGCTTGCGCCAGCCATAGAACACCGGTGTGCCCGTGATTGCGCCTGAACCAGCCGATGGTTGTTCGCATCGATATGACTGCCGGCGCTCACAGAACCGCGCGATGTGACCAGGCACATCACATTTATAAGACACCGGGGAAGGCGGTCGCTGCACACGCGTCTAGGCGACGTAAACAGGCATGTCTGGATATAAGGAATAAGCGACACCTTCGGGCTCCTCGACGTAACCATTGGGCGGTCGTCGATAGCAACGGCTCAAACGAGGCTGCGATTTTTAGTAGGAGCTGAGAAAAAGTGGCGGCATGGCACGTGACACTTCCGTGTAATCACGGACATATGTAGTGTTCACGGACTGCTATGCAGGAAGAGGGCCTGCCAATCAGGTATCTTGCGTTGAGCAGGCACTCTTGACGTACCGTGGACAAAGTTAGTTCTTCCCTCCGAAGCAGCTTTTCGCGAACAGTTTGGCGTATCGTTGAGGCAAGGTCCGACGACGCGTTTACGTCAACGCTCGCTACCGTCACCACGTTGGACAAACGACAAAACTTGGTAGCTGTTCGGCGTATCTTCAACGTTTCCATGGCCCTGTCAACGCCGTATGACATCGGACACGGAGCTCATATTATCTTTGCCGATGAAGAAGTTGTACACGTTCTCAGCGATGCCTTTCAGGAGATGCCCAAATTTTTTCTTCCTCTGACATACATGAGTTAACCGTCTTGCACAGCATCAAGATTTCCTGAATGCATGCGGTGCGAGATTCCCCAGAAAGTTGAGCGCTCTGGGCAAGTGTGAATTCAGCACGTTTTTTCTTCGCGGTGGCGTCACTGAAGCAGCTTTTCAATTGTTCAGCAAAAGTACTCCACGTTGCAAGGTCGTCCTCGTGATTCTTGTACCAGACGAGCGCGGTGTCGGTCAACGAGAACACCGCATTTGTCAGTCGATTATTCCCGTCCCATTTCTTGCTCTTGCTCACCCATTCGCAATGGCTCAGCCACTGGTCGACGTCTTCCCCAGCTTTCCTTCCGTAGGGGCGTGGCTGTCTATAAGGCTGGAAGGACAAGCAGTCATTGATGTCGTAGCGTCAGCGTCAGTGGACATGACAAGCTGCAATCGCGGAAGGCCCGCAAGGCGACGCCAGCGACGAAAACTTGGTGGAGCAGTTGCCGTGCTTGGACGCACCCAGCACCTCCACCACGATGTTAGAAGCCGGAAGTATTCATTGCAAACGCCCAGAGGCGCAGCGCTGGATGGGGTGAGGCTACGGAAGCAACAAAAACGTCCTCATCGTCTTCTTCTCCCACAGCTCATCTTTCTCACTCCATATGTGCCGTTTAAATCTAGAAAAGGCTATGTTCTACTAGCGGGCCTGTGTAGCCGAGTGGTTAGGACACTCGTCTTCGGATCGAGAGTATCGTGCATACCATCAAGAGCTCATCTCCTCCCGCTCACTTCCCTCTACAATCCCATTCCCTTGCAACACTGCCGTGGCGGTGAGTAGTGAGATTTGCTCAAATTTTGTGGCAGATACCCGATCACGATGATGATTCTTTTGCGGCAGGATTTACGTTACGACGGCCCTAAAGAGCTTCCATGTTCAAAAATAAAACATGCTTGATCCCTCGGTCATAGGAGTCGGTATAACACGAAAGTGAACCGTGTCTCACAGAAGCAATTGACTGTTTATTGTACATTGGTATATGAGAGCTTGCACACTGTATATTGGTGTTTAACAGCTACAACATCGTTTGACGTCGAGGCACCCGCGTCGAAGCCTAGTGGCACGTCCTCATCACGGCGACTGACGCCCATGATCATGATTAATACTTTTTTTCGACCTTACTCTACGGCCTCCCATTCCATGTGGTAATTGACCACCATTCCCTGTGCTGGGTTTATTCTTTAAGGGAACCTTTCGGTCGTCAAGCTAGATGGGCGCTTCGACTGCAAGAGTACGACATTCTATCGTTCCGGCAGAAAACACTCCGACGCAGACGCCTTGTCCCGCTCTCCACTCAATAGCGAGACTGATTCCCCTAACGTGTCGTTATCGGAGTCGTGCCTCTCTGCCACTAACACGGTTTTGGAGCGCGAGAAGGACCTTTTGATTGTTTCTTTGCTCGACTTCCTGCAACACCCATCTGCACGCCCTGCCAGGCATGCCTTACGTCGCCAAGCAGACCACTTCGCCGTTCGCGATGGGCTACTACACCTTCGTAACTACCTGCCAGACGGCCGTAAATGGTTACTTGTGGTCCCTCGGCATCTCCGTTCGGATCTCTGTGCGGCGTTTCACGATGATCCACAGTGCTCAGATGCAGGTGTCGTGAAAACTTACCCACGCCTCCGACTTCGTTACTACTGGCGTGGCATGTACCGGTTCTTCCATCATTATGTACGCTTCTGCCTCACCTGTAAATGTCGCAAGGATCCTCCTCGTCGTTCAGCTGCACCGCTGCGACCTCTGCCTTGCCCAGGACGTGCATTTGATCGTGTAGGCATCGACCCTATGGCCCTCTAGCATGTACATTAGATGGCAACTGATGGGTGATTGTGGCCATCGACCATCTCACGCGTTATGCGGAAACGTCTTCTTTGCCCAGCGCCTCTGCGCGTGATGTTGCCTCGTTCCTTCTGCGCCACATAATACTTCGTAATGGGGCCCCAAGAGAATTACTCAGTGATAGAGGCCGTGCATTTCTCTCCGAGTCGTACAATCTCTCCTCAAAAATTGTAAACCGCCCCACAACTCCCTATCACCCGCAGACTAATGGGATGACTGAGCGTTTCAATCGCACTCTTCGTGACATGATGACCAAGTATGTCGCTTCTGACCATAGCAATTGGGACCACGTTCTCCCCTTTTGCAACACATGCTTACAATAATGCCACGCAGGCCACCACAGAATTTTCCCTTTTCTTAATACTTTACGGGCGCGAACCATCCTCCGTAATGGATACCCTTCTTCCATATAGCCCTGATTCTTCGAAATCTATTACCGTGTCCGAGGCTGCTGCACACGCAGAAGAGTGTCGAAATCGTTCCTGTATGTTGACATTAGAGGCCCAGTAGCGCCAGAAGCACCACCGTGACCCTGCCGTCCCGCCTGCATCCTATGTTCCTGACTCGCTTGTGTGGCTTTGGGTGCGTGCTGTAACACCTTGCTTGTCACCCAAACTCGGCTCAAAGTACCAGGGTCTTTACCGTGTAGTGAATCAAACATCTCCCGTTAACTACATCATGGCGCGCCGTCGAAACCACGAAATTGTGCATGTAGCACGTTTAAAGCGATACTATGATCCGCCTGTGCTATCGTACCCCTTGGTAGCCGGGACAGCTTCTTTTCCCCCGGGGAGATAACGTTACTGTAAATAATGGGTATTGGGGATATGGCTTGAAAGGCGAGAACGACGACGGTTTTGTCATAAAAGCTTCGTTTCGGTTTTATTTCGTGTGTCACATCTCGCTGCTCAGCTCTACCACCTGAGAACTTGGTCATCCAGAACGCCTCTTCACAATAAATAAGAATTGTTGGCATCTTACATCGCAAAACCAAGGCGTGATTGTGCGCTACGCCGTAGTGGTAGGCTCTGGAAATTTTCGCCGCCTACGTTCTTTCAGCATGCACCCAAGCTTAAGTACACGAGCATTTTGTCTCGATCGAAATATGGCCACCCCGGCGCGATGTCTTTGTGTTAGTTGAAGTAGTTGACATACACCGGGACAAAGGATGTGGTGAATTCTGCTCAAAGACGGCACCAACAAGTACATAATATATACTGGTACTCAATAAGCACTCATTGAAAGCGTCGCCATTTGAGTAGATCAAAAGCAAGGTGTGTGCTCCCCTGTAATAGCGATGCCTACGCTTGTGCTCTAGAATATACCACACATCGCTTCAGGAACGCGAGATGCAGAGCTCGTAGCTTCAGCCGTCGACGCGAGAAATCGTTCCGCCTGCCGCTGTTATATCTCCGGCTCCACACAAGCACTCACTGCGTGACATTTGCCCGTCAATGTCGTCGCCTTTCTATGGCGCTTATTGTAGCAGTTTTATTAGACGGTGCTTTCGCGGTAGAAGCAGCAGCAGTGCATGTGAAAGCTGCCGTCTGGCCGCAAGGCGTCACAGACTAACACCACCCGAAAGGCAAAACAAGCAACTGCGTCCTCACTGAACCGACTCACCCCATGCGCCGCATTGTACTGACCATAGAGATCCTTCAATATCGCACCCTAAGCCTCTGTTGCGCTGAAACTGACAAAGTGCTCCGTACCAGCGCTCGTTAATCTCGTGATGCAGTACCTTACTTGATTGCTTCAAGACAGCGACACTATCCCGCCAACCCCGACCGCTGTCAGGAAGAGGTATGAGAGATAACAGGCACGTTTGTGAAGTTTCATGCATGTGCGTCTGTAGCGTGGTGAGCGCCCGCACCCTATCGTCGCCGAGAGAGATGTGGGTTCGACTCGCTGACCATCCGTATTCGCGGAAGTTTTCTCCATCATTTGATGTCTATTTCGCCCACGTGATCTATGGGACGGAAAGGACGTCTGTGAAGCTTTCGTGTTAGAAAAAACCGCCAGGCCTGCGTGGAACGCGCAGCACAGCCACAGCGAAAGCTGGGAGACTGGCCTTTCTAGAGCATTTTAGGTGCGAAGCAGCTATTTGACTCACGTGTGTAACGCCGTACGTTACGTGCGTCCGTAGGAATGCGCCGCAACGCGTTCCCCTCGCCGTAGGTGTTGGAGCGTTGCCAAGTAGGTCACGCCACAGCTGCGCGTGACGTCACGCTCCCCTCGCACGCTTCCCTCGCTCCGCCCACTCGCAACACCTCTGAACGTGTCACTTCTTTCTCGCTTCACCCTCTCCACCGCCCGCAACGCTCGACCGCATGTCGAGTGGAAACACTCTTTCGGCTCGTTTATCTGCGATGACGCCCGTTTCAACTGGGTCAACACCGTGCGTACCGCTGCTGCTTCGCATCCATCAGGGTTCCCTTCGGGGAGATGGTCCAAGTTTTTTAAGCACTCTTGGGGCTACTACTACAAGCGCACTTGCATGGTACCCACTACGCCATAAATCATCACAAGTTTTGTATAGTGGGGAAGCGTCTACTATGCCATTATTCGTCATTCTTCGGAAAAGCGCGGTACCCGCTACACTTTTGTAATGCATTAAGTGCACTTTGTTGATGCTGTGGCTGACGATGACGAAGAATTATACCTGAGACTTTTGTAATGGGTTGGAGCATTGAACGACCCACTCGTTACGCAATTCGCATTGTGTGACGCCTGGTTGTTACTTTACTGTTCTAAAACACTTTGCAACACACGTTAACGCGATTCCTTACCCGACATGAAGCCTGCATAGGGTCAGTTTGCAGCGCAGTTTCTAGCAGCGGCGTAGCTCAGTGGTAGAGTGCTGCGCTGCCACGCAGAGGACCCGGGTTCGATTCGCATTCTGTGATAGGTGTTTTTTATTTAGTTAGTTTTTTTCGTATTTCGTGCGATATTGGTTACGGACACCGGCGGCGGCGGCAGACAACTACGGCGCAGAAACGACCCTTGTTGTGATCTCATAACAGCTTTCGCTGTAATAAATTAGAGTTTGAAATGAATGAAACCAAAGCATAACCTGCCTCAGCAACTAAGCCAAAAATCTAACAAGCAAGGAAGCAAACAAGGATGCGAAAAAAAATGCCCCCCACCTCCCCGAAGGGAATCGTGAGGAAATGCGAATGCATTTCGCGCGCGCTTCACTCCATTTATATATGCTGGTTGTGGTTCGAAGAAGGAAAAGGCGCCTAATTTCTGCAGCCCGGTCGGGAGCATGGCACAGCGCCTGTTTTTTTTTCTTTTTTTTTATCGCGGCAGCTCCGCCGAGCTGCCACGATGCGAGCGCCCTCACGCACCAGAGCGCGCTCCTCCTCTCCACTTCTGCCATCGCCTTGAGAGGCGCCCAGCCAGCGAACGGTCGAGAGTGAGGCGCGAGCGGACGGGAGAGTGGGGCGCAGGGAGGAGAGAGAGCGAACGGCGAGAGAAGGAGCGGCGAAGCACTGCACCTATCCTCCTCCTCCGCGGACAACGCCGGACAACGCCGTACAACGCCGGACAACGCCGCCTGACATAGCGCGGCTAAGAAATGTATTCGCATTTAAAAAAGCAAAGAAAGCAAGGCGAAGCCAACAATGTGGCATGGTACGCGAAGGATAGTAACGTAGAGTGTGTCTACTGACAGTTATTCTCGTATCCTAGTGACATGGTAACAGGGACGTTCATGTAAGCTTCCAACATATGGGCTAATTCGAAACTTTGTTCTGGTCAAACACTCACACACCACATTTTGAAAATTTCAATTTGAGCATGAAGTTTACGATAGGGGTCTGGTGACAGTGCCTACTATATTTAACGAATGGGGCATTTAAATTCAAGCAACGCTATACTTTGATGCGTTTCACAAAGTAAGAGTTTAAACATGGCATTGATTTCCCTTCCACTTAATGCAGCAACTGTATTGACGCTTTAATGAGGTCTCCGAGTTCACTAAGTCTCGTTAAGTTCTTCGCCCCAGTTGGCACGTCAAGCATCTTCTGTATGGGAAAAATGAGCGCGCCGCATCCAATCTTGGTTATTTCATGCGTTCCTGATACTTCTTGCTTACTTCTCGCGGCAACGAATATTTTCAGCTAACTTGCCAATCTATGGACGTTCATTAAGGCTTTCACTAAGGGTGGGGGGGGGGGGTGCGCATATGCGAATTTGTTTAACATTTTGGCACACTACTATTACACGTACACTTAGCGCAAAATGGTGAAATGTCAACTGCATTAAAAAGGCTGCTTTTTATACGAACGTTTTCTGTCTAGGGACGAAGCAGTCTGGTTTAAGGTTACATTGAGAGCTTTGCCCATCTAATCGAATTTCGAGTATAAAAGGATAATGGATTCGTGCGCATTTTAGCATGAAGGCGAGAAGCAGGCTTTTCAGGAATAGAGCAGCAGTAGTCAAACGAGCCGGAAATTTAATACATGGTTCACTCCTTAATGTATATTTTCTAAAAAGATAAAAAAAATAGACCATGAGAAATCTCAAAGCACGAAGTCCGGATGTGGTGTGCTATTGTAACTAATGGGACGGCACCAGTTGGCGCAGGCGCAGTAAGTAGCGCAGCCTAAACAGTAACAAGTAAATTGTACTTTATTCAACCCTCTATCTCTGTCGTGCTCCCTGGTGCAGAGCCTGCACTTCGTTGGTCTTCTTGCGCGTCGTGATAGTCCATCTCAGTACTTTATTATGTTTTATTATGGCATTTTGGGTAGTTCTGCATTATGGTACCCACATTGTGGAAATGTGAGCATCTGCTAAGTGCGACATGTTTTCACAAATAATCTACGCGAACGATTCATTCTTTGCTCGTAGGCACATGATCCTAATCTCTTCTTTACCCCTTTGTTGCCGAAAGCAAGGAGTTTCTTAGAAGAGCTGAGCCTGCAGTAGACGTAGCGGGAAATCCAGGCGCTTGCGATTTTTAGGTGGAATAGCGTGGTACCCATTTTATATCACTGTTAATTGTCCTAATAGGTTCTATTATACCACTAGTCAAATAATGCTACAATACTAAGGCCATCTTTATCTGTGTCTGTGTACGCACTAGTAGAGCATTAAAGTATTCAACACTACTTCGAGAATATTTTGCACTGGCATTTAGAGAATGTTTCATTCCTCTGAAGGCTGCAGTTATGATTCACACGGAAAATATATTGTTCGCGAAAATCCAGCTTTCCATAGGGAAAATACATATTTGGTTCATATTTATTCAGTAGTATCTTGCAGCAAAAGTCCTGAATTAAAAGATTAGATACTCGCTAAGCACAGTTGTTTTCAACATTCCTATCCATAAGTATACGGCTGCCAAAATTAATGTATGTATATATATATATATATATATATATATATATATATATATATATATATATATATATATATATATATATATATATATATATATATATATATATATATATATATATATATATATCCTCTTCAGGCCCCGCGTACATTAAAATGCACATTTGTTCTATTCTGGTTTTGGAAATTCGCGCTGCTATTAAAGCCAAAATTCTTGGTGCAATCGCATTATCGATCATGTGGTGTCATCTGGTCAGCATTACAGGAAGCACACTACAGTGTAAGCTATGTTTTCCCACTTTGAAACATGGCGGAATTCTCGTCTTCGACGTTCTACCAACAGCGTCCAACAAAGTTCCAAATTACTCAATAATCACGCAGTCAAAATTTTTAATTGTTGTTTCAGTCTACTTAGGAAAGGTCTAGGAAGGATTTTCGTGCGTCATGTAACCTTACAGTGGAGTATTTTTGTAATCAGAAGCCGTTTTCTTAAGATGTGCATTATAATGCACACTCGGTCTCAATATGTGCTTTGGCGTGCGTACTCATTGCAGTCTCATGCGGTTTGTAATAAGCTTTTTGGCGTTAAGCTTTGGAGTTTGTTTCGTCTAGGAATCTGATGAAAAGGCGGAACGTTTTCTCGAGACAATAACCAGCAATGACTCCTCGGACCTCTAATTGGCTGATGATGAGGCTGTTGTGTGCCCATTACTTAGTGTTGAAAAACAAG
The DNA here is from genome assembly GCA_030522465.1 of Rhipicephalus appendiculatus. Taxonomy (NCBI): domain Eukaryota; kingdom Metazoa; phylum Arthropoda; class Arachnida; order Ixodida; family Ixodidae; genus Rhipicephalus; species Rhipicephalus appendiculatus. The sequence continues at coordinate 14,826 of JALIZH010011707.1, read as the reverse complement.
TGTGGTGCCGAATTTGAACTTGCGCCACCCCAAAAGCGGCCGAAAGCCTAGGTGCCTCCTGAGCCATGAACTGCGTGAGCAAGACACATGCGATAGCTTGTAAATCAGGTATTTTCCTCTAGATGCCGAAACTCAGGATGTTCTCAGCGAACATAGTTCCGGTGTAGCGTCTTCCTGTGCATCACATGTACGGGAAACTGCTACAAACAGTTTCACAACAAAGAAGATTGCTTTTCACGAGCAAATGTAAAATTTTGTTATAGGCGAGCGTTACTCGTTTCCTGCGCATTAAGACCCAGTGTACATTATAATGCACACACTGGTGTGCAAAAGCTGTTTGCCGTAGAGGCGCAAATTTTTTTCTCGTGTAATAAAGTACGCGTGTGCATTCCAAAAATCTGTTTTAATTTCACCTGTGTGGCCACAAATTTGCTCGGGTCTGAGGAGGATATATATATATATATATATATATATATATATATATATATATATATATATATATATTTGAATGATACGGTGTGTTTGATAATATTTTCAAAAAGTACTGCAGATAAACTTTTCGAGGCAAAACGAAAGACGTCTCCAACAATTAACTGTCAGGTGCAGTGTATGTTAATCAATGTTAAAGTAACGATAATTATCAGTTATTAGTTTATCATTTAATAATGACCACTTAAACATTACTTTACAGTGCACATAGTAATTATCGACTGGTAGGGGATGAATAGATTTGCAGGGCATGCCCACTAAAATAAAATGCCATAGTAATGGTGATGTATATGTACTATCGAGATGGCCTTTCAAATGCACATTTTTTTAGATTACTTGACAACAAAACGCGGTTTTTAACATCGAAACACTAAAATAACCCTAGCAGTCATGTATTAGACTCCACAATTTAGGAATGAATATCTTGAGAGTGGTTCCACCCTGGAATTTTGTACAAAATGGATAAGTCTTCCTATTCCACCGGCTACAATTCGTCAATGGGGTCATGCGCCGTTAAATGAATATTTATTTAAACGTTAATAGGTAAATCTTAATTAGCAACTACTGATTTTCTTGATTTTGACACTTGAATGCCTACAGTACCAGACAGCTTAATACTTAAGAAAATTCACGTTTTCTTTATCAGAAAAGGCGAGTTCAAAAAATTTTGGAAAGAGTTACCTAAAACGTGTGTTACATATCGCAAGTTACCTACTTGCCGCAACTGCGTCTGCCATCGGGGATAAAGAATCTGCTAATGTAGCATCTTAGAGAACTGAGGTGGTATTAAGAAAAGAGGAATTGGCATAATCAACTACTTCTTTTTCTCTCACTTGTAGAAAAGAGGCTTGAGTCGATGATCTGTAATTCATCCTGTATTGCGCAAGCCGAATCTATATCATTCCTGCGCATTTTCTAATTTTATCAACCTACCTTGTTGATTCTCTACTTCTGTCTTCTGTCTTTCTAACACTTAAACTTATACCTTTCGTTTTCCCTTTCATCACACGCTACGTAATCATTAACATCTCACTCCATTTGCTATCCTATAAGTTGTAACTGGCAAAAAAAACAATGGTTACATTCATTTAGCTTTATTGAAAACGTTGAACTACCCATCACGATTCGAAATACCTACTACTAGCGCTGTACCCTATGGTTAATCTTCGGTGAACTTTCTTTTCTATGAGAGCACTCCACTGTTAGCCACTCACTGAGGCATACATGCTCTTGAGCAGATCAAAGCGCTTCGCTACCAATGGGGAATATTTCGTCCATCTCCAGGCTACAGTCATTTACCTTTGGACTTCTCATGTATTTCATGTGTTGTCATGACTTCTCATGTATGAATTGTCTTTCGCTAGTGTTGCTGAAGAGCACGATGTCACATACCGATCTTGAGCTACCAACAATCTATATATGGCTAGTATTGGCATGTGCGCCAATCTTCGTTCGTATTTCTTTCCGAGCTATTCATCTAAACACTGTCCTGAGCACGCAGTGAAAATGTTTGGAGATACTGTCTGCTATCTTGATTCTTCTCAGAATCGCCATTTTTCTGGTTGTGTGTGGCGACGGAAGGGAGCTTTAGAGTGCAATAAGACGCAAAGGCGAGCTAGGCGATTTAAATGCATAGTGGAAAATTTTGCGCGCACCGAACGAAGACACAATGCAAGCAGGGCACATGGGCATTCACCATGCTAGTTTTTTTTTCTTTCGTTGTATCTTCGTGTTGCGTGCGCAAAATTTTCCAGCTCTGGTGGGTTTACAGATGCTGGTTGAAATATAGACGCATGTGTCCAGTGGTACCCCTTCAAGATGCGAGGCCTAGTAGGCTATTAATATCTCCGCTGAGTCAAATACAGTCTCGTAGTATACGATTCGTGTATAAATAAGTTGGCTGTGGTCAACAGATTTCTCAATCACCTGATCAATCACATAGCTGTGATCTACCATTATCTACACTTCTTAAAACTACCTTGCTCTCTGGGTATGTTGAAGACAAGTATTTCACTGATTTTAGTCGAGTTTACTTGCGATGAAGTTTATGCTGAGGGTGAGTTAATGCGTCTGCTTTTCTACCGTCTGCAATTCTTTTGCGTCCCACTTCACTCGTAATATTAAAATGTCGGGATTTTTTCAACTCTGTTGTAGCGCTGAAGTTTCGTGACAAGACATACAAGGTGTCGCACAGTTCTTAAATTCGGAAACCTATCGATTCTTAAACAAAACATTCATTACCCTTCTCATATTTTGGTGTCTTAACAGAATAACATTTGTACATAGCGATCACGTCTCACCTGAGGTCAACTGTTCTTTTTCCTTTCCTTTTCTTGTTAGCTCAAGAAATGAGAAGTTATGTCCTAAAATGTCGTCTCTAAACGGTCGCGTATAAGCCCTCCATTTGATTCTCGGCACGGTCATCTCCTCTCTCATCAATTTCGTCGCTTTTTTTTTTCTTTTTGAGCACTCTCTTTTCTGCGCAACTTTGCCTTTCCTCTTTAACAAAATTTTGCGCGATCGCCACTGCAGTAAGTTCATGCTCACATTGCACGTCAAATAGCTTTTTCAGCTTAAACCGAGACTTTTAGATATATCGCTAAAACGGCACACTTCATGTCGTACGCCATTCGTTTCACTGAGTTAATACGTGGGACGCTGGAAACAACGAAAAGTTAAGACAGCTTCGCTCTGGTGGTGTCTGCAAGAAGTGCGCAACTGAGCGGCCTTCTTTGTCTCTCTTTTTATTTTTCCCTTTCTTTCTTCATCTCTTCCTTTCTTTTTCTTTCTTCCTTTTCTTTCTCCCTTCCTCTTTCTTTCAATCTCTTTCTCTCACTGTCTATATGTCTCACTTGATTCTCTCGTTCTATCTATCTCTTTTTGTTTTCTTCGATTTCTTACTATTTCTCTCTTTCTGTTGCTCTGTCAGCTGTAATGCTGTACTATGCTACAGTGTACTCCATTCCCTCCTCCTCGTCCTCACACCTCTAATCGTCATCTTCACCTTCGTTTCCCACCCCCTGGGTTTACTATTCTATGCTAGGATATTCAAGGTCGAGTGGTTACGATGCTCGCATTCATATCATTGGTACGCAGGTTTATGTCCCACATCGTAAAGAAATGTTTTGCCAACATTGTCTTTCATTATTTATATCACTTTCTCTCTCTCACCGTAATCATTTTACCACCGAGCAGAGTTATTGCCGGCCACGCTGGGCAAATCTGCGCACCTGTTCTGGAAGTGAAGCAGAAGACGCCGAAGAGGAAGAGGAAAAACAAGACAGCACGTGCCTGTTCATGACGATGACCATTTCTGTTCATCCGTCGAGGACCATTGCTCGCCTTGCCCACGTCGGCTGTTAAAAAATGTGTTCATAAAAACGAAAGAAGAACACGAAGGAATGAATTGAAGCAACGCTTTCCTAAGGTTTACATGAGTGACATAACTTCCCTTTTATTTCCTCACTTACTAGAGATCCTACTGCTTCGCGCAACGCAGTGTCGGCAGAGAAGCAGAGAAGCTGAATTACACATTCCCAGAAGAGTTCTCGCAAAAGAAGCAAAACACTGAACAAGAGTTCGCTCAATCGACAGAAATGTCCGCTCAAAACGACACCATGGATTGGCGTTTCACGGGTCGTCTACGAGAAAAATAACAAAAAAATTACTATATGCTTCTGTGCTTCTTATTTTCCGTGATTATCGTGACCCTTTCATTTTTTACTAGATCTAAAACGATCCGTGATATTATTTCGCATTTGTATGAAAGTGGTGGCATCGTAGAGGTGATGATTGTTATAGGACGTACTTAGGACAAGGAAAAAAAAGCACACGAAGACGAGCGCTAACCTCAGAATTTTACACACCCTCACCTCATGGCCGATAGAACGATGGTAACCACCAAATAAAGCCTTTACGTGCGGTGGCAGGTGCCTGACGCGAATACAGAAAGTGAAGGTGCGCACACGACAAATGGAGACTGCGATGAGGGTTATGAGAACTGAATGATGTGAAGAAACACACGAAGAGCCCGAATAATTAGATATGTAGCTTAGAAGGGTGGCAGCCTGGGCTAGTTAGGTCGTGATGATTGTTATAGCGCGTATTCAAGACAAAAGGCATGTATAGGAGCCCGATTGAAATTTTAACACGGAATTCCGAGGAAAGTGGGCTATACAGATTTCAGCAGCAATATGAATTCGAGCCATTTCTTTGATATGAGCACACTGGCAAAAAATTGTTGGATCAAGCCCGATTGTATTGTCCATAGCAAAAACAACGTTTTTCTCTGTTTCAGTAAAAGTGTACTTAGTTTTTTTAAAAAACGCCTAGTTGAACATTTGTGAATGTTTCAACTCAAATATGTTGCCGTTGGCGAGTCTGAGTTCGTGAATTGAATGTAACCACACTACAAGCCATGAGTTGTAATCTGGAGTCTGTCTTTCTGCGTTCTTTTGTGCCTCTAGTTTCATTGGAAACCTATGAATGTTGGGAAAGAAAACATGCAGACCACCTTCCCGCCGGCAAATAAAGCGTAAAGCGTACAACACATAACATCCTAGTGACTGGATCAATATCCAGATACATTGTGGACCTATGTGGTGTTTCTAGATGGAAATGAAAAAGCTGCAAACATTGAATATATGCGCGTTGTGTACCCTTATGTTGCAACGCGAGATGATCATGTAATTGAGATAGAGAGTTAAGAGGGTGTTGAGGCGAGCTCGTTGGTAGGGATCCATAAGAATACGCAGCGCTGAAACGACACAACACACAGCGAAAACAAGGACGGGCGCTGTCCTTGTTTTCGCCGTGTGTTGTGTCGTTTCAGCGCTGCGTATTCTTATAGAGATAGAGAGGTTGTTTTATTGACAAAATGTTACACAGAGACGGCAACTCGATCACTAAGTATTTGTGCGTTTACAGTTCACAAGGCTTGCCGAAGTAGCACATTTCTCCGCGAAAAAAAAAAAACACGTCAGTGCTTCGAAGTGCTTGGTGTACGAGGTGTTCCTTCGGAGTATAATTCCCGAACAACATATAAGACAACAAAAAAACGATGATTCTTCAAACCAAGAGAAAGACGTCGCAGTCCCCTTGAATGAGATATTAACAGAGTATAATTACGAAGAAACACTACAGGAGTAAAGTATCCCAAGAAAGTATCCTGAAAGAAATATACGCTCTTTCTTGAGGTGCGACTGCGAGAGGCGGAAATAGATGAATTTGGCCCTGCTATAAGTGACGAAATCTATTCAGGGAGCAAAATAATATTGCAGCGAATACAGTAGATTCTGTGGGCTGAAAATCACATGAATGTTCGTGACAACCTCTTTATTCAAATATACGATCATGACCTACCACGTAACTTAACATCCTGTAGTCCAGAGTGTATCGTAAACGCCATCGGTAATGTAGGCTGCAAATCAGAAAGCTATTCACAAATTTATATATCTCGCAGCTGGCTTTTCCGAAAAAGCTGCAAGATATTTGAGTATTTGTCTCGTCGCCAGAATCTGCAATCTTAAGAGCTAATCGTAGTTATCACCACCTTCTGGTTCCTTCGCATGTATACACTTACATATTCTATTGTGCGATTGTATAGAGTCTTGCCTATGGATAAGGTCACGTCACTTAGCAGTTTTTATCAAATGGGTTTCTTAAGTCGAAGAGATGAAGCCATGCCTTTCCCTGCAAAGCGCCGTTGCTATGCCGTCGTAACTGAGATAAAGGGAAAAAAACGGTTTTCGCATGATCTATCTATCTATCTACATGCCTACCTAGTACCTACCTACCTACCTACCTACCTACCTATCTATCTATCTATCTATCTATCTATCTATCTATCTATCTATCTATCTATCTATCTATCTATCTATCTATCTATCTATCTATCTATCTATCTATCTATCTATCTACCTATCTATCTATCTATCTATCTATCTATCTATCTATCTATCTATCTATCTATCTATCTACTGATGCTATCGCGCTCATTCCATTGCTTTGACACATATATAAACTTGCACGTCACGTATATGTGTATAACTTGCATGAATGACAGGTCACGGCACGAATTTCATGGCATGTACGTCATGTATGTCATCACATGAGTGACAAGATGCCATCGTGATGGCAGTGTGCTCGTTTCGTGATATTTCTGTAAGCCAGTATGTGCATTACATGAGCTCAATGTTTGACAGATATGAAAGACAGGCGATGACATCGCTGACATCACATACATGTCTTCAATATAGAGACAATAACGGCTCACAAAATATTACTGCAAACGCATTTATTCTGTCGTACCTGATTCATTAACATGATTTTTATTTATATCACTCTGTACCTATGTTGATCAAGACAAAACATGCATGCCATCTGTAGACTCAGCTATAAATCATAGCTTTGAAGATGACATTCGATGTCACCTATATACTTCAAGTATCACAAATATATGACATAATATGAATGATATTATACGTAACGCTTGTCCAGAGGCGTATGCTATTTACTCGCATAAAACCAACACTATGTGGCCACGTGTCGCCTAGGGCTGTTTGGTGGTGGCTAGGGGATATCGTAGCTGCTGATTAGCTCTCACCGACGCGGGCTGAACCCTGGTTAGTGCTGTATAGTGCTCCCTATTGTTTGCTAACAGGTGGCTAGCATTTTCTAGCATGAGCTGATTTTGGTTAGGGGCGGCTGACTACTGAATAACGTTGACGGCACTGGAGAATGCTGCTAACTGTGATTCTGTTCTGAATAGTCCTATCACAGTACAAGCTAGGGTTTAAAACCAAGCTATAGTATATGTAAGGGCATGTTTAGTTGGGCGAATTGTCCCCGCAGCTTGCTGAAGTTGCCTATTCACAGTTAGTGTTGGCAACTGCTGGCTTACTTTCAGCTAGTCAATACTCATTTTGGCAGTCATGGATGAAAATATTGCCTCACTGTACGTAACTCTCGGCTGTTGCTCGGTAATTTTGGCCAGCTTTGGTTTTTGAGCGTTAACTGTTGGCTTGTGTGGGATACTATTGGCTACAGTTTCGTAGTAATAGCTATCACCCCTTTTCATGGTGAAACACGAGTTGCATATGCACTACTATCACTGAACCGTTTGTGGTCGAAACTTCCTGTAAACACTCGGAATACGACACGGCACGGACCTTATGATAGGCACGCTTGCGTGCCATAGTATTGATGCCTCGCCATTTTAACTGAAAACTGCGCCAGGACGAGAATCACGGCGTTGCGTCAGACTACAGACTATCATTTATGGGTTACATCGTATTTGACGTGCCAGCTAACTAAGCCCGTAAGTGCACACAGTTTACGCAAAGACATCAATCCGCCTTGTAATATTTGGTTCAAATTGAAAGAATCCTCCATAGCCAGCTGCTTGTTATTTCTTCAACGGCATCAATTTTCACAGTGTGTGGATCGGCCAGACCAACAGACAGACAGACAGACAGACAGACAGACAGACAGACAGACAGACAGACGGACGGATGGACAGGCAGGCAGTGAGGCAGACAAGCAACTTTATTAAAGCCCTCAGGAGCCAGCCAGTTCGGTTCTACAGAGGACCCATGGCTTGCTGTCGGCTAATCCCATGTTGGCAGAGAATTCTTTTTTTACGTGTGTGCTTACTTCATTAGGAGGAAGCGCAAAGTGTCATGAAATTGCTAATTTCTACTAACCACTATCTAGCACCATGATAACAGTGCACCGCTAAATGGAGGAGAGATTAGGGGGGCCTTGTTTAGCTGCTAAATGTAGTCTTTACGTCCGTATAGTACTCAAAGCTAGATGTGTTCTGGCCATAAAAGCCGTAGGTAGGTTTTTTTTTGTCTTACTGTGGAGAATAATAATGCATTACTGTTAATTACGACGCTCTCCATCACATCTTTTAGCTTGTAAAAACAGGACTCTGTGAGCTTGTGCAAATTACGCTAAACCTAAATTTAGATAGTACTGGTGCATCTAATAACGTCAAAGTCAGCACGAAGAACAAGGAGCTCCAAAAACCCACCACGACGGCAAACTTAACCTATATCCCTGATCTACTTTAGATGAGAATATCGCTTAGTGCAATGTGAACAAACTGCGAGGGATATTGCAGCTATTCGAGACCCTGATAGCTTGTTTTTAATGCAGTAAACGTAAGGACACCTAAGAACACATTCTTCTTGAGCGAACACAACACATGAAAACAGTTTCACAGGAACAAAAATATAAGGACCCGTGATAACACCAGAGTTGCTGGCAACTCGAAAAATTTCCTCGTTAATCGCTTAATCGAGGCGGCAATCAGGTAACGTTAAGAAGCCCAAAGTGGAAACGCCTGACTACTTCGTTAGTCTGTTTTTACATTGGGATATAACATAGGCACGCAGGTAAATTTTCAGGTCTGGAGTAGTAATTTGCTGAGCTACGGTAAATTCTAAACGCCATAAACACCCTTGAGGACAAACTCGAGTAATGAACCCGCAGAAGAATTGACATTTGGGCAAGTTGGAATTGGTTATGCATCTTTGAACTAGCAGCGCAAGAAACGAGGACACAAGAAAAGTACAACACACCAACAGCGCCTTCTCACAACTAACTTTATCGAAAAGAACGCATAATATTTAACCCATGACCAAGTACCACGTTCTCATACATCATTGATAGCCAAACAAAAGAAAAAGAAAAAATACACAGGAAAAATTGATCACATGCGCGCTTTTTTTCTATGTGATAAACCGATTGAGGAAAGAAATTTCATTGTCATGCAGTGATATTGAAGGCATGCTTACACATTGATTGCCTTTTTTGTTAATATGATGAGCTTCAACAATTTCTCTAGTAGTATGATTTTGATGCCTGAAAATACACTTAGTGTCACGAAAATTAGGGGTACATCCATGATCTGCACAGTGTCGGGCAACGTGCGAGTACACGTTGCTTTCCAAAGATCGCTTCTGTTCCGACAACCTTACGTTCAGGCAACGACCAGTTTGCCCTATATAGACATGACCGCAGGAAAAAGGAACCTCGTATACAATTCCCATTGTGCATGGCACGAACGGAGACGCATGCTTTACAGTACAGCCTCTTTTCGTCACACCTGAACTTTTTTCCGCAATTTTCGTGACACTAAGTGTATGCTTTACAGTACAGCCTCTTTTCGTCACACCTGAACTTTTTTTTCCGCAATTTTCGTGACACTAAGTGTATTTTCAGGCATCAAAATCATACTACTAGAGAAATTGTTGAAGCTCATCATATTAACAAAAAAGGCAATCAATGTGTAAGCATGCCTTCAGTATCACTGCATGACAATAAAATTTCTTTCCTCAATCGGTTTATAACATAGAAAAAAAAGCGCGCATGTGATCAATTTTTCCTGTGTATTTTTTTCTTTTTCTTTTCTTTGGCTATCAATGATGTATGAGCACGTGGTACTTGGTCATGGGTTAAATACTATGCGTTCTTTTCGATAAAGTTAGTTGTGAGAAGGCGCTGTTGGTGTGTTGTACTTTTCTTGTGTCCTCGTTTCTTGCGCTGCTAGTTCAAAGATGCATAATGAACCCGCACCGTTTTTGCTTACCTGCATTGGGCGCAACAGCGTTAAGTTGCGACAGACACCGTTGACGCAAACTTGAAATCAAGAGCATTTACTGCACACACTGATTTTTTTTTCATCCAAGTAAATAAACAGAAAGAGAGAGAGAAAGGTTCAGTGAAAGGCAGGGAGTTTAGCCAGATCTGCACTGGCGTAGGTGTAAGGAAGGATAGAAAAGTCAGGAAGGAAAAAAAGAGGGAAAGGTTAAAAAAACTATTAATGAAAACTCCAGGCCTGCGCGGAAAACGCAGGCCAGTCACAGCGGAAGCTGGAAGAGCACCATTTCTAGAACCTGTTGCACACTCTCTTGGGGCTACTATTACAAGTACGCTTGCAAGGTACCCACTAATTGATTCGGTGGCTGATGACTATGAAGAATCATGGTTGAGCTCTTTGTAATGGGTTGGAAGTATTCACCAACCCACTCGTTACGCAATTCATATTGAGTGACGCCTGGTTACAAAGTTCGCATTCTGTGACACCTGGTTGTTATTTCACTCTTCCCCAACGCTGTATTACGTATGTTAATGCGCTTGAGGCATGCACCGAGAATTGAAGCGTGGCTAGTAATTGAGAACGTGATGTGCATTACCCTATCGCGTTCTACTCTTCGAGCCAAACTCAAGCGTCCTCCAAGTTTTTATTCGACATGGAAGTTCACCGTAATATACATAGAAGCGAAATTAAGCTCCCTCATACATAGCTCGAATCATGCCATCAATATGCCGACATGTGAAAACGGAAACTATGTACAAATGGAATCAAAACTTTTCCTGAAAGATCATTGTCGCCGATAAATTAAAATTATTGGGGTCATAGTGAAATAATTATGGGACCTTGATAACATGGCGAAGAACTGTTACCTAATCTTTATTTGCCTGCACAACCTAGCCAACTGGAAGCAGAATACTGGTTTCAGGGTGATTAGTGACGCAAGTCGTTTGGCAATAATTTTGGTCATAACGCAAGTATGGACGTGAATGCGCAATACGGTTGCTACAATAAACACGTGCTGCCTTGAAAATGCATCGCCTCTTGCACCGTTTATCTTGGATGTGCTTAAGTGTCATTGTGCAGCAAGCATAATGACGATTTAATGTAGGCCCACGAGTGCGGGAACCACTTTCAAGTTAGGTGATATTTTAGGACGCAGGTCGTTCGTAAAGAACCTGGTTTTAGTTGCCTAGAAGTACGACAAGGGCGAAAATAATGTAAAGCAGGTCTAAAGCACCAAAATACAACCAAAAGTAGATACCGGTTACCGAAGCACTTATTTGGGTCATGAAGGTGAAAGTACGACGTTACATACGTTACGTTTACATAAAATTTGTCTTTAAAACTTTATACCAAGTAGCAGGTAACGACTGTATGGCAGCACGAACGATTTAATGATGAGCTTTTATCACAAAAGTCCTGATCCACAATCTAGCACTTTGATCACGAGTCACATGCTCCAGGATTGTGATGCCAGTAAAATCATCTTGAAGGCTTTACAGAGGAGACCGTGAAAACCAAGGCTAGATTGAATGAAGCCCGAGCACAATTCGCAACATATATATATATATATATATATATATATATATATATATATATATATATATATATATATATATATATATATATATATATATATATATATATATATATATATATATATATATATATATTGTATATATATTGTTACGATTATATATATATATATATTTCAACATACACTGAAAGTTCGGTGAACTGAAATAGCTATGTTGCAACTTGTCATCAGGAGCTAAAGAAAACATTAGTTGCTTAAATGAAATAGGAGCCCTTTCATTTGCAATGCTCGTTATTTTAATGTGAATTTCGGCTTATTTAGGATATTTTAAAGAAAATAGTGATCTATTGCTGCTCCTGCGCAATTAGCGCTGCAGTGATAATCGACTGAAACAGTGTGACCAAGCTCTGATAAACTTTATCCGGCACAAGAGTGCTGGACAGCGAATGACATCACTTTTACTAGTACATCAGTGCTTCTTTAGCTGGAACTGTTGGTGCTTTCTACTCTAAGAACTAACACAGTGCCGGGTACTCTCTTCGGGGAGTATATTCTTGTCCCATATTTAACTCTCTTTTCCAGAGTAAATCACCTCTTTTTGAGGCAGAGTGTAGTAATGCCCCCATAGAAGGTCAAAGTACTCCACCCCAACAGAGTAACGTAACTCTGGCAGAAGCAGAGTACTGACCCCACCCGAGGGAGTAGTAGTACACCGCGCGAAAAAAAAATAGCATGACTCGGGCCAAAATTGGGCTTTAGAATTGCTTTTAACAATTTTCATCAGGTGCAGACCGTAATGATGGCTAATAACGAGCACTACAAGAACAACAAAAAAAAGAACACGTTAAAAAAAATCACAGCATATCCACGGGGTGAATGATGATGAGTGGGCGAAGCTACGGAGGTTCATGACTCTTCCGTGAAAATTCGCCTATTACATCATCATGAAAGACGTGAGAACCAGTGTGTGCGCTTGGCAGCAGCTTCCCGCACTCGCGCACCCTCGGGATCTGCCCGCCTGTACGCGCGTTTCCTCGCCGCTTCTCGGGCTCTCACAGTTTCTGGATCAGCTTCTCGGCGTCGCCGTGCACCTTCTGCTTCGTGGGCTCGAACGTCGGGCTCCGTTTCCGGCGCCTCCGTGCCTTCTTCGTCGCTCACCTTCTTCGTCGTTCATTGCGCGCTGACTGCCGAGCGAAAGAGGAAGCGCGCCAAGAGCGCCGCGCCACCCAGCGGTCTCCTATCACACTAGAGCACGCAGCGGAGCCGTCTCCTACGCATCGGAATGGAGCGAGCGCCGCAGCGCCATCTAGTGATCAATTCACGTACTGTCACAGCGCAGCGCCATCTAGTGAACATTGTGAGAAGCAGCAGCACCCATACATCTGAATGGAGCGAGCGCCGCAGCTTTTCATCATATATTCATCATATAGAAGTACCGCCATCTAGCGGACATTCCAAGAACTAAACGAGAGGTGGCTACCTACAACTACATACATCGAGGACGCACGACCCTACGGCTTAAGGAGCTTCGCCCCTAAAAGCATGACCGAGTGAGACACGAACCCACGACCGTTAGACGCACATCTTATTGCTAAGCGGGCACGTTACCGACTACACCACATTGCAAGACGGCGTAAGGGCGTTTATTTCTTCATGTTGTAAGTAATGTCCGTGGTGTGTCTTCTCATTTCTTTGTTTAGAACCGCAGATTTGAGTGTCTCCGCACGTGTGACAACCAAACGGACTGTAGTTCATGTGTTTGTTTCGTGCTTCGCGAGGTCGGAACGTCAATCTGACGCGTTTTGCAGTAAAAAAAGATGAGCGTAACTGAAGATATGCGCGGCATTCGCACAGACTCGCTAACGGTTAGTCATTTCTGTGTAGTAAACATCGCACTTCTCAACTGCACACTGAACAATTAGGTTTTCTTCACCCCCCTTGGACACATTTTCGGTCATTCTTGTTCACGTTCCGCAACTACAGCCATAATACTTCACGGTAGCCGTACCGTATACATTAGGCTTATGACAGCAGGCTCCGTGCGTGACGTTCGTAGCGAAAAACATGAATGCCTATTGATATACGAAGAATGCAATAACTGCTTGAATTTAGTTTCGATCGTGACCGATTCAAGGAGGTCATATTCGCTTATTTAACTACACCAAGTCCCAAGCTAGAAACGCGTATATAAAGAGTTCCAAGTGCCTTCCATTGGGCTCTTCGTAAACCATAGCGCAAAAAAGAACACGGGACAAGAAAGATACCAGGACAGGCGCACACTATCAACTGATGTTTTATTGCTGAAACAGGGCGTATATAAGCACCCTTTGAAGCTGCAATAAAGAAAAGAGAAGAAAAGGAAAAGTAAAGACAGCAAAAATGGACACGTGTCTATGCCAAGAATTCATGTTCCTTAACAGATAGCAGGATAGAGGGGGTACTGACACATCTGTTACCTGCCCTCGCTATCTCTGCCGCCTCTACGATTTCTCTGGTCGTCTGTTCACGGTGCCGATACAGTACAACTGTCTGACTGAACAATGGAACACACTGCGGCCTCGCGTCACATTTCTTGCAATGGCTAGCAAGGTGTCCGTCAATGGCAGTGTTCCTGATTTTGTTGTTGTGCTCCTGCAGGCGGACGTTGAGGCATCTGCCAGTCTGGCCTACGTAATGCCTACCGCATGAAAGAGGAATTCTGTAGACCACGCCTCTTGTGCAGGAAACGTAAGCGTTTTTGTGTCTGATGGGGCAGGCAGGTTTCCATTGCAAGAAATGTGACGCGAGGCCGCAGTGTGTTCCATTGTTCAGTCAGACAGTTGTACTGTATCGGCACCGTGAACAGACGACCAGAGAAATCGTAGAGGCGGCAGAGATAGCGAGGGCAGGTAACAGATGTGTCAGTACCCCCTCTATCCTGCTATCTGTAAAGGAACATGAATTCTTGGCATAGACACGTGTCCATTCTTGCTGTCTTTACTTTTTCCTTTTCTTCTTTTTCTTTATTGCAGCTTCAAAGTGCTTTTGGTATGTACGCCCTGTTTCAGCAATAAAAACATCAGTTGATAGTGTGCGCCTGTCCTGGTATCTTTCTTGTCCCGTGTTCTTTTTTGCGCTATGGTTTACGAAGAACGATGAACAACCAACAAGCCCAAACGTTCTCCCTTTCCATTGGGCTGAAATTCGCTGGGAGGCG
>JALIZH010011706.1:0-15105 GCA_030522465.1 Rhipicephalus appendiculatus | reverse complement strand
GAAACTCTTTATTTGGCCGAACTTATGGCCGAGAAACGGAAAGTTAATTTACAGCAATACACACGGTATGCACTGATAGCGGCGAACAGAGCGTCGGCCGTCGATCAACTGACAAGCGGTGAAGCGCATCGGCATTTATACATGTGCCGTCGAATATTCCAGCGTTATCACTGGTTGTCGCGCAAGCTCTAGAATAAGCTCGAGTGTTCACGTCTTGCGCGCAATCTTAACAAAACGATCTAAAATAATCGCGAAGCTTCTCGAACAATGAGGCGTGGTTTGCACTGAGCGTTGCTGACAGTCTTTGTGGGCGAAAACCGAATACAGCAAAAGTAAAAATATGAAACGCGCGTGGCAATATTTTTACCTTGTGACGCCCCACAGATGCAATCCGAGAGCTTTGCGCGTGCGCGAAAGCGGGGCGTGGTGGTTGTGGTTCGAAGAAGGAAAAGGCGCCTAATTTCTGCAGCCCGGTCGGGAGCACGGCGCAGCGCCTGAAAGCGGGGCGTCAGTGCTGTGGCGAAAGTACGCGCCATGAATGAGGAGCGGAGAGAGAGGAGGATGCGTAGGAGAGGGGAGGGCAAGGGAGGCGGAGGTCTCGGGCATCGCAGCGTCGCCGAGCGAAAGAGAAAGCGCACCAACAGCGAGCGCCTTTTCTTATTATAACAGCGCCATCTGTTCTCTTTAGTCGTCAACTATGCGAAAACCACTAACGCCATCTAGTGATATTATTTCCAAGATCATAACAACGTCATGTAGTGAGCGATTCTTAAAACTAACTAGAGCTGGCTACATACATACATACTACTACTACTACTACTACAGAGGAGGGAACGACCCACACCCTAAGGAGCTTTGCCCCTAAAATGAAAGGGGGGGGAAAGGGGGTGTTAAACGGCAGGCGCGGTGTGCGCACTACGTACTTCGGCGCACACTGCCTTGCGAAGCTTGCAAAGGGATGCCTCTTGGGATCTTTGCAATCGAGTCTCGCATTGCGGCACTGGTTTACCGCGGACGTGCGCAGCAGCGTCTGTGGCACTGCTTACGAACATTTATCTACGTAAATCATTGCTTTCGTCGACCTGCAACACCTGCAAACTAATGATGATCAATCATGCTTTCTCGCGCATGTGCGAAATCGGCCGTCTCCTTTAGAATGCATATATCGTAATATAATTGAACAAGTGGTGCAAGGCTGTCTAGTTAATGTTGTTTAAGGAAGGAAAAAGCAGCGCATCGTCCAGTTTATGCGCTGTTTTTTCCGTCCTTAACGTAATATAATGTTGTGCAAGTGTAGTTTATGTGGCAGGCCACCAACTAAATTGCGCGGAGAAATAAGAACTGAGGTGGAAGAGCCCTTTCGCGCGAGGTGCTCATTTCCGAACCTAAGCACAGTGCCGATCTTGTTGACGAAACAAGTTCGCGTTGATGCATTCTTTTTCTTCGTTCAGGTAACTAGTAAATTCGACTAAAATTAACTAAAATTAGTGCTAACTTGTTCCCGGCATCGTCAGGGCTATCTCGTTGCCTAAACAGCACACAAAAAATTGGAAAATCATCGCGAACGAAGATAAAAAACCAACAGCTAGAAACTGAAAGACTGCGATATGTGGCGGGTTTCGTTTTCGTGTCCCCCCCCCACCCTAAAAAACAAGCATGGCGGATCGAGCTTACAGGATTGCCGACAGATGGCACTGCACATTATGAATAAGGCCATTGTGCAGAAATTGGTAGAGGCAAAAATTAAAGAAGAAAGTGAACGCTGGGTGACATAGATATGGGAAAAAAAAGAAGGCCGCGCCTAGGATATTTTGGAGCCCCATAAAGGTGCTAGGTAGGAAGTCTGTCACAATGCAACAACATATTGCAGACAAAGGAGGAAATCAATTGAAAGGGTACGAAGCACTAGGCTACATCCGAAAGGTGACAGCCGAGTCGTTTAAAAAAGATCGTCCAGGGGATTTCGCCGGTGAGGAAAAAGTATTACGGAAAGCGCAACCGAGGAAGAGCTAATACTTGAGAATTTCAAGTGGAAAAAGGCCGAAGGAAAAATTCCAAAGCGCACTGCGCCGGGTTTAGATGGGGTTCCCTCCAGCCTCATTAACGAACTACGACATAACGTCTAGTAGGGTGAACTTGTTGGCTAGTTGGTTTAACATTGTCAATGAGGAAACAGCGCGGTAAAAACACGAAGACGATGTAAGGAACGAGCAACATACCACACGAAGCGCGAAGTACATAACACTAACGAACGACATAACACTGAGGAAGAGAAGGACATAACACTAAGGACATAACACTAACCCACGAAGGACATAACACTAAGGAAGCACGGTTGAAAGCTATAGAAAAATGCTTACAGGACAGGCAAATACCACAGAGGTGGCGAACAAGTAGAATGAACCTAATCTATAAAGGTAAGGGAGAAAATCATAACATTCGGTCGTACAGACCGCTAACCTTTACATCGGTACTATACAGGCTGGCGATGCTGGCAGTAAAAAGAAAAATAGAAACGTGGGCAGAACATAACGATTTATTGGGAGAACTTCAGAATGGTTTCGAATCGACAGGCGGTTAGACGATAACCTGTTTGTTCTCACTCGATGTGCAGAAATATCTAAAATAGAAAAAAAGGCCCTTGTACGTGGCTTTCCTGGACACCACTGGGGCGTACGACAACGTTAATCAGGAAAGATTGTGGGATATATTGAAAGGAATGGACATAGGCGACGACAGTGCATAGCTTTTGAGGGAGATATACCGAGATAATACAATTTGCATAGAATGGGAAGGAATAGGTAGCAAAGAGAACGTTGATATTAGCAAGGGGCTAAGACAAGGGTGTCCGTTGTCCCCTTTGCTATTCATGCTGTACATGGTGAGGATAGAAAACGCGCTAGAAGATATCAACATTGGCTTTAATCTGTCACACAAACAAGCCGGCGTGATGATTGAGCAGAAGCTTTCAGGTTTATTTTATGCCGACGATATTGTCTTATTTGCGGACAGTCGAGATGATATGTAGGGGCTGGCGGATATATGTGGAAGGGTAGGCGAAGCTCTTGGACTAAGATTTAGAGTAACAAAATGTGGATTGATGGTGTAGCGATGGACAGAGACGAGAGACGTCGTCGTGAAGGCGGCCAACGTGGCCGTGCCGCTGTCTCGCCACTTTATTGAGCGAAGCCAAACGGAGCGGCGGCAACTGCCGGCGTCCAGTTCCGCCAGGCGCGTGAACCCGTTCTAACTGTCTCGCGGCTGGAGCTCAGCATGAGCTGCACGAGAGGCGCGGCGCGGTGGCTGGTAAAATGATGACGATGATGAAGGTTGATGATGATAGCGCTACAGATACTCCCCCCTGCAGAAATGAACCCGGAATGTAAACTATGGCGGCGTATATACAAGTGTTTACAACGCAAGTCGAAGGGGTCCGTGGGCAGTCCAGTCGTCAACGGGGAGAGGCGTACGGTCTTTATGATTGTTCCGGTGGGCGGCACTGAGAGAAGCGCAGCGGCCGAAGAAGTAGACCACAGGACGCTTGGATCGTACGCAGGCGGGTCCTCCGACGACTTGATGGGGCCTTTCGATAGCGCACCAGGTGACACGAGCGGGCGCGGCTGACAGATGTGCCCGTTGACGGAGTTGAGGGCGGGTGCACGAGAGCTGGTGCGGGCGAAGTGCGCGAAACAACGAGATGTGGCACAGTGAAGCCACTACGACCAACCATTGACGAGTAACTGGTGTGATGGGGCTTTAGTGTGCGTGCACAGCGCTGACGGGGATGTCGGAACGTGGGCAACGTGAATTGAGCGATGTCCGAAGATGGGTCGACATGGCCGCTTACGTTGGTGGTATGATGGTAGTGATGTTGTAGATGCCGGGTAGAGGTGAAAGACGCTTGGGGCGTGTCGAAAGGCATGCCTGCATTCCAGTTACATGCCTGCTGGTTCGCGGGCCCCTTCAAAAACTCGGCAGGAGGCATGTCATGGAACCCAGCAAGCGCGCACTCTGGAGGAGGGTCAGTCGGCGGACCTGGACTCGTAGAAGCACCTTCGTTAGTCGGCGCACGAGGGCTCGTGCGCAGGTCGGCATGGTTGATGGCTGCTTCCATGGTATGCGTGGCATATGTGGTCTGCTCTGCCACAGCAGTACCAGGCACTTCGTCCTCAGGCGCGTCAGTCATAGTCGCAGCGTCGTGGAGGTTCGGCCGTAGTTGGATGGAGGCTTGAACTTCGGCTGCGGGAGACTGCGAGGGCGAGGCAGGTTGCTGCTGGCAAATCGCACAGAGTGTTGAGGCCGGTGGAAGATCGCACTCGTTAGACATAGTGGACGGCGAAAGCTCCGCGATCGGTAGAAGAAAAGCGGGCGAGAGGATGTTTGCGTCCGACTCCGAGGCGTGCGGCAGGGTAGCCGTCGTGGAGTCTGCTGGTTCCGAGGTGTGGCGGGCCGTCGAGGTTGGGGAAGACGGGCGAGTGGCAGGCATGCGTGACGGACCCTCGTACCTTCGGAGACCCTCGGGGAGGTCCTCGGGAAGGTTGGTCAACGCAGGGGCGCCTTCTACCTGGTCGTCGTGGTCGGGCGCAGGAATGGGTGCTCCTGTGTCCGGACCCGAGGTAGAAGGAGTCGTAGCCGGTGAAGAAATGTCGTAGTAAAGGGAGAGCTGCGGGCTGGCTTTTAGAGCTGGAGTCGACGGAGGGGAAACCCGGAACTCGCGGCTCATAGGAAGCGGGCGGTAGATTTCCCCGTAGGAAGCCAGCACCGCTGTGCAGAGGTCGTCGTATGGCTGCTGGCTGGATGTCGACACGGCCGCGAGATGGCGGAGCTCAACCGGGAGGGCGTGCAGCAGGACGGCGTGCATCTCCGGTTGTGCGGTGACGCCATCCACCATGAGAATGGCATCCAGCTGCTTAAACCACACTCGGGGGTAGACCGGGTTGAACGGCGGCACTTGCGGGTAGGGACGTCGGAACATGGCAGTGGCCGCTCGTCGAAAGGCGTGTCGTCCGGCTCACCACTGTAGCGAGGGACAGAGACGAGAGACGTCGTCGTGAAGGCGGCCAACGTGGCCGTGCCGCTGTCTCGCCACTTTATTGAGCGAAGCCAAACGGAGCGGCGGCAACTGCCGGCGTCCAGTTCCGCCAGGCGCGTGAACCCGTTCTAACTGTCTCGCGGCTCGAGCTCAGCATGAGCTGCACGAGAGGCGCGGCGCGGTGGCTGGTAAAATGATGACGATGATGAAGGTTGATGATGATAGCGCTACAATGGTATTCAATTATCCCAATGATCATGCGGTGTCAATACATGGCCAAGAAATACCGAGGGTAAGCGAATACAAATACTTCGGATTAGGGGTAAATGAGGGTGATAGATACGTGGAGGTGCAGGAAAAAGCCTCGGCAGCAAAGGCAAAGAGGAATGCTGCAATAGTGAAGCACAGAGTGTTGTGGGGACACAATAGGTACAAGGTACTTCGAGGCTTGTGCAAAGGTGTAATGGTTCCGAGTCTTACTTTTGGGAACTCAGTGGTATGCATGAGGTCAGAGGTGCAATCACGAATGGATGTAAATCAAAGTACTGTGGGACACCTTGCTTTTGGGCGCTCACGGGAAGATGAAGAATGAGGCTGTAAAGGGCGACGTGTGGTGGCCAAGTTTTGAGGCGAGGGAAGCTATAGGAGCAAATTAAGGTTCGGGGAGGGGCTAAGGAATATGAAAGAGAGCAGATGGGCAGAGAATGTGTTCCGTTATTTCTATAGGAAGAGCGTTGACACGCAGTGGAGAAAAAGAACTAGGAGTCTCATTAGTAAATATACGGTTGTCAGTGTAAGCGTCATGGCAACAAAGAGCGTTAAACGAAAGTCAGAGATGCGGAGAGGATTTACTGGATGGCCGCGATGGAGAAAAAGCAGCCACCAAGAAGCAAATCATGCTGTACCTAATATGCATGCATGCCATTATTTACATGTTAGTATATCAAGCTAGCGAACTGGACGCAAGCGCACCATGAGCGTGGCATGTAAATGGCATTGTAGATGACATACATGCCAAGATTTTCACGTTACCATCTGCCCCTTAAGTTCGCTTAATTTTTTACCTCGAATTGCAGCGAGACGCGAGACCAATCTGACTCCATTTCGCATGCGTTCGTGTCCTCGCGCGTTGCGCATCGTGCAGACGCCATCCACGTTCCAGCGTCAATGACACACTTTGTCAATTCCAAAGTGTGTTCCTCGAACGCCTATGCCCACTGAGACGGGGTCGGTCAGAATGGAACTTGATGCGCGCGTCTCCCTCCTTGCATGATTAGAGACGCTAGGCACAGCAACGCTACTCAAGCAAAGCGCGAGCGCTGTAGAGCCCGACGCGACCGGCGTCCGCCTGCGCACCCCGGCGCCCACCTGGCACTGTGCCAGGGCACGGCTGGAGGGACGGACGGACGGACGGACGGACGGACGGGCGGACGTTAGCATGAGACATCAAAGGCTTTCACCTTAAAATTTGGTGTATATCAAGCTGGCGAAACGGCCACAAGAGTGTCATGAGCGTGGCATGCAAGTCATGTTGCACATGTCATGTCATGGTTTGCATATTACCACTTGTCATTTATCCTCGTCATACAATCACGTCGCTGAATACCAAATTTGGTGTATATCAAGCTAGCGAAACGGCCACGGCAGTACCATGAGTGTGGCATGCAAGTCATGTTGCACATGACATGTCATGGTTTCCATATTGCCACTTGTCATTTATGCTCGTCATACAGTCACGTCCCTCCATACCAAACTTGGTGTATATCAAGCTAGCGAAACGGCCACGAGAGTGTCATGAGCGTGGCATGCAAGTCATGTTGCACATGACATGTCATGATTTCCATATTACCACTTGGCATTTATGTTCGTCATACAGTCAAGTCACGCAATACCAAATTTGGTATATATCAAGCTAGCGAAACGGCCGTCAGAGCGCCATGAGCGTGGCATGTAAATCATGTTGTACATGACATGCAGTTCATGATTTTCATATTACCACCTGTGATTTATATTGGTCATGCAGAAATGTCTCATCGTACCAATTTTTGGATATATGAAGTTAAGAAAACGGCCCCAGGAGCACTATGGCCATGACGCGTAAATCATGCTTTTCATGACAAGTTAGTCATGATTTTCATGATATGACCAGCCATTCATGTTTGTCATACAATCATGTTATGCCGTACCAATTTTGGTATAAATCCCATGAACGATACGGCCGGGAGAGCACAAAGTCGTAGGCGGCTAGATAGATAGATAGATAGATAGATAGATAGATAGATAGATAGATAGATAGATAGATAGATAGATAGATAGATAGATAGATAGATAGATAGATAGATAGATAGATAGATAGATAGATAGATAGATAGATACGCTCAAAGTCGCCGAAGTTCGCTAAGAAATGCTTCGCATTTAAAAAACCGGCTCTGTGTAACTAACAAACGGGCAAAAATGAAATAAGGCACTTTATGATAATTCGAGGGAAAACACTTTACTGATTGAAGCAAGATTGGGTTGCCTTAGAACGCGTAGTTATAAAGCGGCATTTAGTAAAGGAGAAGAACAGTGCATATGCTGTGGGTAAGATAAGGAAAGGACGAAGCATGTTCTGATTGAATGTGGAGATATACACCCAGGTGTATGCTTAGGCAGGAGTCTGCATGAAGCCTTGGGTTTTAGGGACGACAATGGAAAGCTGAACGCGCGCGCGATAGAAATAAGTAAAAGACGGTTAGAGTATTGTTGGCAGGAAACTAGAGAGAAGGGACAAAAATAAGTTGTGGGAAAAATAAGGACATTCTGCCGTAAAGGGCAGAGAACTGTGCTGTAAATTTGCGTTTTTTTTCTATAGCAAGATAGATTTAATCAAAATAGACAATTAAGGCATTAGGCCAACTTAAAAAAAAAAGGAAAGATGAAAAAGTTTTTTTTTTTTTTTGAATTTGTCGAGCGTGGTGTCACACATGTCACCGCGACGCTCATAGCATCCATCCATCTATCCATCCAAGGCAAAATGGTTAGCAATTCAGGAGCAGCTAAAGAAAGAACATATAGGCGTTTATCCGATCACAGAACCATAAGGAACGTGCACTGAGCCGGTGGCGCCGTTGTGCGGGAGTGAACGAAACGAAGTGGTGTGCTACGTGCAGCAGCCGGTCCACGAGCCGAGCCGTGTCAGACTGTTAGAAAAGTTTTGCAATGTCGCGCATGAATTGCTGCGTCGTCAACTGCGCTAATAGTTATAAAAAATGCCCTCCTGGAACGAAGTTCTTCCGTTTTCCGGGGCGAGCAAGCCTCCTAGACCAGCGGGAACGGTGGATTCGCAGCGTACGCCGTGTGAAGTAAGTGATACTGTGCATGGTTATGAAGTACATGCTGTAGCTAGTTCGCTGTGAATGAACGCTCCACGCAAGTGAACCGGTATTTTTACAGTGCAAACGGAACCGAGTGGCAGCCGGCCAAGTGGTCTCGAGTCTGCAGTCTACATTTTGTTGGCCGAAAGTCATCGACGGATCCAGCTTCTCCCTC
Source organism: Rhipicephalus appendiculatus (assembly GCA_030522465.1). Lineage (NCBI taxonomy): Eukaryota > Metazoa > Arthropoda > Arachnida > Ixodida > Ixodidae > Rhipicephalus > Rhipicephalus appendiculatus. Next base: position 6,542 of record JALIZH010011706.1, on the reverse strand, counting down.
GTACGCTCCTGCCATTTTGCCGCCGACGTACCGCAAAACTTCGGCGATAGCTGAGGACAAAAAATGTCGCTATGAGAGGTCAGTAGGCTTTTCCCGCGTTCAACAATAAGTACAAGCTACAAAGCTTTCAGCCTGTTGCGCGGGCAGCTGGAAAGCCGCGCGATTTGTGCAACGTCGTGGATATCGCGCTTCGCGAATGCTTCGATAGCAATAACTTTTTTTTAGAAACTATCGCTCGTTTGGCTTTATAGATTTATCGCGCCAGCGGGAACGGTCGCGTGGTTATATAATCGGCAGGATTTTTTCCCCGCATCTTTCGAAAGCGACACGCGTTGGGCATGGAATTACATCAGCACATCTCCAACAGCGTGAGTGCGAAACAACAGAAATAATTAAAAAATGCTCTTTTTTTGATATGATATGAAGTGTAGCAGAAATTAATCTCAAGTGTTTACGCGCTTTCTTTTTTTTTTGTTCCCTCACGTATAACTCTTTGCTGCTGAATTATGCAGCTGAATATGAATTATGATTCTAGAGTGACCACTTCAATTTTGTGAAACTACCTTATAACTTGCACTGAAATGTGTACGGTACATATAATTGGTGCTTACACCACATCCACTGAAATACGTAATGGAGTGCGGCTGGTGTGATTAGCAGATGCCAAAATATCGGAGCGACAACAGCCACTTGTGCTGTAGGCTGCCTTTCTTCTCACGTGTGCAACATTTGGTACTTGTCTTTGGAAAATGCAAAACGTGTATCGTGTTGTTTCCCATCCACAGGTGGAGAAAAAGGACTCGTGCTTCACCTGCTATTTCAGACCTAAGCAGTGTCAGTTTGAATGAGGATGTAGGTGGAGATGAGCCTGTAGACAACTCCATTTCACCAAGTGATGATGGTGAAGAGCTCGAATCACTACCAGATGTCCCACCCCAGTGTGACGAAAATGAATTGTTAACGCGTGAGGTATGTAACAATTTTTTATTCATAGTGTATCTCAAAGTTTTGCCCTGAAGAATGTGTTTAATGTGAGAAACGTCACACCCCTGTCTGAACCGTCCATTTTTTCAGGTTTCAACACAGACGGATGGAAGCTGCCCTCACATACCAGCATCGTTTGTTACGTTAAGCTGCTTACTTGACAGTCGTGCTTGTGAGGCTTCTGTTCAGTGCAGTCACATCCCTGTCCCTCAAAGTGGATCCTGTGACAAGAGCACCAGTACAGTAAATGTGCACGAGTTCACCCCGAAGGCATTCTGCGGCTACGAATCTCTCTCTCCTATAGAGGAAAATGATGAAGCCCTGAAGGACCTGACTGGCGTCTCAGCTGCCTGCTTTTCCATTCTTCTTGGAATTCTAGCTCAGGTACGGTTTGGGCCTGTCTTGTGCTCATATATTTTGTTCACCCTACCGTTTAGGTCTTGTCAATAAGGTGTTTACTAAAGCTGTCAGGTTCTGTTTGGTAGTGTTTAAGTCCAATCTCTTGTATGTTTACAAAATGTGACATCTCATAGGCTGACATGATAACGTCAAGATAGTGTCAAAGCCCATCACACTTTCTCATTGTTTGTTGATAGTTGAAGTTTCCATGTACAAAGCTCCCAAGTACAGGTATAAATGACGCCATAGCAGTGAAAAAAACGACATAAAAGATGACAGGACATTCATGTCCTATCCTTCCAGCGCTATGGCTTCATTTACAGCCAATAACAAACGAGTTTAAAAATCTGCACTCCCAACTTCAGTGTTATGCAGAAAAAAATTAACATGAATGTGGTGGTAAATAAACTTTCCACGGTATCTTGGATGTAATAGTGAAAACGTGTCAAATGACTTCATGTATAATGCAGATGAGGACTCCTCGGGCAACAGACATCACCGTTGGAAGCCGCCTCCTCCTCTTCTTGATGAAGATGAAGCATGGACTCACATTTGCTGCTCTTGGTGCCCTCTTCAGTGTTCACCGAACCACTGCTTCTCGTGTGTTTTATGCTGTGCTTGATGTGCTGCATGCCAAGACTCAAGGTTGGCTGGTTTGGTTTCCACGTGAGGTTGTACAGGAAACAATGCCCCCGTCATTTAGAGAAAAGTACCCGACATGCAGGGTTATCATACACTGCACGGAGGTGTCTATTGAAACGCCACCAGAGGTGAGCGAACAAGTGAACTGTTGGAGCAGTTACAAGAGCAACTTCACACTCAAGTTCCTTGTTGGTGTAGCACCTTGTGGATTCATTTCATATGTTTCTGAAGTGTTTGGTGGCCGCGCTAGCGAAACTTATATTACTGCAAACTGTGGTCTGCTTGACCTGCTCGAGAAAGACGACCTGGTGTTGGCCGACAAAGGCTTTCCCCACATTCGCTGTGACCTAGAATCTCGCCAGGTTAGCCTAGAAATGCCCCCCTTTTGCTCACATGAATGAGCAGTTCACTGCTTCAGAAGTTGCACGCACATATAAAATAGCCTCTCACCGAATTCATGTGGAACGATGCATTCAAAGGATCAAAGTGTTTAACATTCTGTCTGGAAGGCTACCACAAGAACTTAGAAGCCATGTTGATAAGATAGTATCCATGCGTTGCATACTCGCAAACATGCAAAAGCCACTATTCAAAATTCAGCAGTGATTGAATGTAGCGTTTGCGATGTTCTTAAAAGGAACCCTATTCAGCACTTTTTGATCCTATTTTAAACTTTACAGGCTGCAAAGAATTTATTTTTGTGCTGATAATCTTCGGAGCATATAGTTTTTGTCTTTTTTTTGTAGGGCTATTCCTGCATCCTGCTGTAAAGTAAAAAACTGTGTGTGCAGGTTGGAAGAATGGTTTCTGTTGTCAAACGTTCGTGCATTTCATCATGTGCACGTTCATGACTGCACTCTCACTCGGGAAGCTGTGAGAAAAGCAACTGCTTATCTGAATGCAGGCATGCGTGAGAGGGAGCTGTGAACTGGTCAGGTTCTGGTCAACATCGCACACAGCTTGACATTTATTTGTGTGTCAATCCTTCCTGTCCGTGCTTGTAAAGCATACAGAATAGGACGTACACACAAGGGATAGTGTTCATTCACAATTTTCTGCTTCAGTGTCGTTTGTTTGGGGTTCTTCCTTTACTTTACTGAAAGATGCCATGTGAACAAACCAACGAAGGCCTTCTCTAGTACTCCTAGCAATCATGACTTAAATCGAGCAGCCAGTTTACTTTTCTGGATCTTGGAACTGTTCATTAGTGTTCTTCAGTGCACAGGTATTGAATCCTCGCATTAAAAAGCTGTCTCGATAGTAGAAACTGTGCGTCACTGTAGAAAAACAAATGTTTGGTAGAGCTTGTGAGAACTTCATTGTGCACTGTAGTGATGAAGACAGAGAGGATGACTGAGCAACATGGCCATCTGGTGATACACCATAGAAAAAAAGTCATTGTACTTGCACAAAATGTTTATTTTACTTTGAGAAGAAACTAATGACTTAGAATGAGGAAAAACATAAATAACAGACTGCATAAAAACATGTCGCAATATTTAAACACAACGGTGTATCATATAACATTGCGGTTTGGCCTTGGTTTTTGGCACACTTGGGACGGCATGGTTATGATGTCAATTTTGTAAAATATAGAATAAAATCATTTCAAGAAATCACTTCTTTTTCTTTGATTATCACAAGCTGGAGTACGCAAAATATCTTTATTGCACTTTGAGAAAAATCTATTGACTTAGAATGACGAGAAGTAACATAAACAACACGCTGCATAAAAAAACATGTTCCAGCAATATTGGAATGTAATAGTGTATAACGGATTGCTGTAGCTAGCCTTGCAGGTAAATTAGCACACCTGGGAATGCATCTTTGTTACCTCATTCTTGTAAAATTTGAAATAAAACCATTCCATCTTTGGAATGATGAATTTCAAGAATTCTTCATTTCGCCTTACTTTGATTACAACAAGTTGGAGTGGTGAATACACAACAAAGTGACATAATTCAAGGTTCAAAACATACAATGACACCTGAACTTGTGTATAGTATGCATGGTTTTCTTTCAGCTGCATTTCCTCACTTACCACATGCAAGTAGTCCACAGCTAGAGTTGCATTTTCATGAATTGGCTTATCGCGACATCGAAATGGGCACTTGATCTCAATTAAGATGACATCATCATCCTGTGCTAGACCATCCGGGCTACAACAAAGCCAGCTCTGCACTTTGCTGACCACAAGACCTATGCGGGTGACTGTGCGGCCTGTTTCTCTCTCATAGTTCTTTCTTGCAGTAGCTTCCATTGCAGTTCCATAACTGCAAGCTTCATTATAGAAATGCTTCTGGTGAACAAGGTCATGGGCGAGCTTTGCAAAATCTTTTTCCCGTGTGCGAATCCTGTGGGCTTTAGTGCTCGCAGAGAGTCGTTCTTTCCTGAGTTTGTGCCACTCTGGACACAAGCTTTGCTGAATGGTCCTTGCGGCCATAGCATTGCACATGTCCTCATCAATCATGATGTGTTCCATGTTTGTAACATCTTCTATTTTACAATCTAATGAATAATAACAAGGTGACGAACACACAATCTTTGGAAGCAGCTCTTCGAGCCTCTTTGCATTTTCTTTCAAATCTAGAAATGCTCTTAGCATAAGCCCTTGTGAACTGTTCATTTTTACGACATCTTGTGGTATGTATGATGCAACAACTGCGGGAGATGTTTTCGGTTGGAACATTTCCTTAAATGGCACGCCTTTTGTGTAGACCTTTAGTTGCTTGTTGGAGGGTGACTTCCATTTGTTTGGTTGCGACGTCTTTGTAACAGACTCTTCACTGTTGACAAAAGCTACAACTGCTGCTGCATGTTTACAGTGGCCTTCAACACCACCCCCTACAGTTACAGTGAGCTCTGGTGATCAGCCTAGTTGCATCAAGCTGAAAAAGAGAATACTTAAGTTACACCTGGCCTCATAGCTCGGCACACTCACTCATGAGTGCACTCAACTCACACTCACTCACACTCATTTGAACGTGGTGAGTTGAGTATGAGTGAGTACTCATGAGTGTGGGTGGACGTGAGTGTGAACGTGAGTGAGAACTCATGAGTGTGAGTGGTCGTGAGTGTGAACTTGAGTGAGTACTCATGAGTGTGAGTGGACGTGAGTGTGAACGTGAGTGAGTGCGAAGGCTGACAAAATTGTGGTGAGTGAGTTTGAGTGAGTACTCCCTTAAAGTGCCAACCTATGGAGCTCGGCACACTCACTCATGAGTGCACTCAACTCACACTCACTCACACTCATTTGAAAGTGGTGAGTTGAGTATGAGTGAGTACTCATGAGTGTGAGTGGACGTGAGTGTGAACATGAGTACTCATGAGTGTGAGTGGAGGTGAGTGTGAACGTGAGTGAGTACTCATGAGTGTGAGTGGACGTGGGGAGTGTGAACGTGAGTGAGTGCGAAGGCTGAAAACATTGTGGTGAGTGAGTTTGAGTGAGTACTCCCTTAAAGTGCCGACCTATGCCCCGGCCTCCGGGCGGTGCGATTGAAAAAGACACGTTTTTGGCGTTAATAGTCTAAAGTAACGCACTTATTGTTATGCGGAGACCAAATAATACATATAGCTACCGTAGTTCAGACAATTTGATAGGTACATAAAGGCGAGCATCATTCAGTCATGCTCATTTGCAGGTAAACAATGTTACTCGTACGCCCTACGTATAAGCAGTAAGCGCAGTTCGTAAACGGGAACAGTAAGAAAGACGAGCCGGACGCGTGGCACAATGCATAGGGGACCTCGCGAATTTTAACTTTTATCACACCTGTATTGCTTTTGCCCCTTGACAGCAATACGCGCATGCAAGCGGGTGCTGCGCCACGCTGTTTTTATGCTACGTGACGGCTAAGATATTGCTTGCAAAGATGACACGTAACAGATTTATCCAACCATTCAAGAAGCCCGAGCAAAGTCCACAAACGGAACTGCAGCATAGAAAGCTTCGCACAACTGTTACGGCATCACTAAATGCAACACTGGAGGCGATCGTACGTATTACGTGCGCCGATCGCACTAGGTCCTAAAGACGACATCACACTACAGCACATGTTTGACGTTAATGTCACCGTTTACTCGGTAATAAGCAGGTAAAATGATGAAAAAGCGTGCGCACAAACCTCGATGATGACGGCGTATGCTTCCTGGTTCACGTTGGCCTGTCGCACACATCGCGCTTTCAGAATACTCTGTCCGACCGTGCTCTCTTCCGTCACGTCGAAAACGTGCCTGCTGCGGCATAATTTGTGTCCCTTTTCTTCGTTGGAAGCTCTAAAAAACCCTGCGCTGTTTACTTTCTTGAAGCCGGCACGCTTTATTACACCAGTCGCCATCACGAGCACGCACGTCCACAAAACGCGGGCGTAGTAGAAGGAGACACGAGAATGCGTAGCACGACACTTGACAACCAAGTGGCCACTCGCGGCGCTGACGACGGGCTGGCGCACTGCATTGCCGCGCCACCTGTAGGTGCCGCACGTTTCCCATACTGTGCAGACTTGGCAGGGCCACCA
>JALIZH010011705.1:0-62478 GCA_030522465.1 Rhipicephalus appendiculatus | reverse complement strand
AACAAGACTCTTGCCGACATGCTTTGCATGTACGTCGACGTGGAGCACAATAATTGGGACCGAATTTTGCCGTATGTCACATTCGCGTATAATACGGCACGCCAGGAAACAACGAAAATGACACCTTTTGCACTAATTCATGGTAGAGAAGTGACTACGATGCTTGATGCTATGCTGCCTCATGACTGCGATGATTCAGAGACAGACGCCGCAGATTTCACTGAGCGTGCCGAGGAAGCAAGACAGCTTGCCCGCATCAGAACAACCAACCAGCAAGAACTTGACGGCCAACGGTACAATCTCCGCCATCGATTCGTCGCTTATAAACCTGGGGAAAGAGTCGGGATTTGGTTCCCTGTACGACGGCGAGGCCTCTCGGAGAAACTCCTACGCCAATACTTCGAACCCTACAAGATTCTGCGCCGTCTTAGCGACGTCACGTACGAAGTCGTGGCTGACGGCTCTTCTTGTTCCAAACGCCGTCATCCTCTGCCTGAGACAGTGCACGTGGTCCGCATGAAGCCGTATTTTTCCGAGTGATGTGAACGCCCACTGGCTACCTTACGCGTAGACTGCTACTTGGTGAGCATCGAGACGATGCTCACTCTGGAGGGAGGGTAATGCGCGTCCATAGTTCTATCTAGCTGTGCGCTAGAGACGACAAGGAAGATCACTGGTCCGCCCGAGAGGCGCAGCACGAAAGAATGAAGAAGACGTTCTTGGCGGCGCTCTCCTTGAGTGTCTCTCCGAGCACGACACGCCGTATTTCTTCCCTGAATAAAGCCCCTGCGTTTTATAACGCGCGACAATATTTCAACGCGCTCTGACAGCACAATCCCGCAAGGGACACCTGTGTTATCGAATTCGCATTCATTTGCCTGAAGTACTTGAAGTGGTATTTAGGATCGCTTTGCCGTAGTTCCTGCACGAGGTGGTGGTACTTGCCGTACTCCGCGCGTCGGTCGAAAATCTCTCTAATATAGAGGGACCTTTTCCTCCTGCGCCGCAGGCGATGAATCAACAAAGCGAGCAATATGTTCCTTCGCGCGGAGTACGTCCACGCCATTGCAGAAAAAGATTGCGAACAAACGAGAGAGCACCCAAAAAGACAACACGCGAGATTGGCGCGAACCTGGAACTAGGAATCGTTCCGTGGGGCGCAGCTCTGCATGCGCATGCGATGCTTTGCCTGCGGCCGCTGCGTCGGGCCGTGTCGCGTTGGAAACAGTTGCAGTAGAGGGCAGGCGGATTGGCGCCTGGCGTGGCATCGCCGACGTGACGCGCCGAAACGTAGGCTGGCGCGCGCGCGCGTTGGAGGCTTCAATCGGCGACATGGCCACCGTGGCTTCGCCGCCAGCCCATTTTGTCTGGTGCAAGCCATGCGTTGGTCTTCCCTCCACGGAGACACATGACCGTACTTGCCCGGCCAATGCCTTCCCCTCGCGTCACGCTAGCGCACGTCACGGTGCTTCGCTGATGCTCATTGGCCGCCCGTGACAGCGCCCTTTCCCCTTAGCTTGGTTCCGCCCGGCGTTCGCGCGCTGTGGTAGATGCTCTCAGGCCTGCACGCGAGTTGGACTCGGTGCTCTAGCAGGCGGCTTCTCGTACGTGCGCTCGGCTGCTTCCCTTTGTGTGATAGCCGTAGCGTCTGCCGGCAAGCGTACACTCGGTCGGTCTTGCGGAGTTACCCTTATGGCCCGCAATTCCGTGATTGTCGCACTGTGCTGTATCTTAGGTTAATAAACCCGTGTTTGTTGACGAACTGCCTCGAGTGCCATCTCTGCGCCGTGTCGGAGAGTCGACGAACCCGGCCGTAGCGTCTTTGTGCGGGACGGCAGTGGAAAACGTCACATACCTTCCCGGTCGCTTCGTAGGGTAAGCTTCTGTAGCAAACCTATCTCCACAAAGCAAGGCAATGCGTACGTTTTGACGATTGATAATGTCGTAGATAACAGCTGGCTGTCATTTTCCTGCCTCGCCCACAACGACGAAATCGTTGCCAAAGTATTGCATTATTATGTGGGACGGTAAATGATTCCGTACTGTAAGCAGAAAAGAGTAAAGGAGAAGAAAAACAAAGAAACAAGATGTGTAAACTGCCAAAACGTGTTATAGGAAATGTTTCTTGAAAGCCTCTGTTCTGAGGTTTTCTGTTTTTTGCTAGCTGTGTAGCATACCTAATACTCAGCCTTGTAAACATTTGGTTTCGTAAAACGGTGCAATAAATACCTGAGTTATTCCACAAACATGTTTCAGTTTTTTGTAAGAACTAACCACCCACCACTAAAGTGGTCATCCTCCGGTTCATATACACGTCAATTCCGGAATATTGAGATAGTCTTGCGATGTTTGGGTAATGCCACAACTTGTGTACGTGCGTGTCGTTTTAACGCCCATATTACACTCAAGCACAGTTATGAAACTATATGCATTCTAGATTACTTGCAGAGGGGCAAAGCCTCCTAAAGAACTATTGCAACAGCTTCTCTGTAAAAAATTTTCCAGGTGAAAACTCCCACAATGTGTTAAGAACATCATTGAGGACCCCCATTGTTTGAAACGAGATTTTCAATTAAAAAGCTGAAATTGATGCGCTTCATGGTGAAGCGCGCGCTCCGTATAGACGTGAGGCTCTGTAGTTTTGCAGACACGTAGGCCACCTGTCGGAACAGTTTTGGGTAGTGCAAAGCCCGACTCCCTTGCACAGTTTGTTGTGCAACGAGGTGCAACTAGCGAGTGGGAAACAACGATTGAACTAAACATTTGGCTTGTTTGCGCATTGAACACTCAGAAAAAGAGCTGCGAATTTCTCTCAGCTGGTCGCACGCGCAACCGAACCGCCATGAAGTGCTTGCTGGATCACTCGCCAGAACGACGGCGAAAACAAGAGCAGACGCAACCGCTCGGCGCGCTACGAAGAAATGCCTCAGTCGACGCTACTGTTGCGTTGTGAATTGCCACGGACGTAAAGGACTTCAGTTTTACCGATTTTCGTAGCTGTCGCACGAAGCAGAATGGCGAGAGCGCTGCATACGGGCCTTTGCGAACGTGTTGGGTAAGCGAATTACTCGCGTTCTCCATAGGCGGTCGCATGAGAAAGTGTGGCAATATAGGTATCCTGTTATTGTTTTGAGTAGCCTTGACGTTGAACCGTGGTATTACCTATGAAACTGAGCAGAGGCTCTGACCGCGGTGCGCGCCGTGCAACTGGTGACGCGCGCGATAAATATCGCGCACTCCGTGACACCCATATTCTAAACTGGTCGTCAGCACACAGCATCGCGCACGTCAACTTTTGAAGTTCAAAGTTCCGGCTTTAACTTGCAAATGCTAACACGTGCATCATACAAATAAATCGCAAAATGTTGGTCGTGAGCACCATCAGGTTTTTCTTGCCCGTGGTCCGCGATTGCCGGGGCTATCTCGGAGGTCTCGGTTTTGCCTTTCGTTATTCACCGAAAAAAGTGAACACGCACGTATCCCCATTTTCATTTTATACAAACGGAAGACAACCGTGAACAGAACATCCGAGGATGTGTAATAAAACTGTTCGACGCACATGAAGCGAGATATGGATGTAGAATGCAACTGCAAAGGCGAAAATCGCCGGGGCCATTCGTGCCTGGCAAAGCGAGCTTCGTATCACTGATCGTAAAATACATTGCGCGTGTATGTACTTCATCGCTTTCACATTATGTGTATGCCCGAGTTTAACGCATTTAGGCGTTAAAGAACGCACGTCGGAGTGTTTGCCTCGAACTCGATGTCATGCGATGCTCGCTTGCACTTGCGAGTTGCAGCAAGCCGAAATAACTCAAACATATTTTCCATTGTACCCGCAGTTCGCTTTGATGAGCTTCCTACTTTTCTGAAGCGAAGGTGGATTGACGGAAGAAGCTTTCGAGGTCCTTAATTTTCAGGAAATTGCGCCTCAACCAACGAAAGAGGGGGGGGGGGGTTCTATAGTGGCCTATTCACATTCGCTTGCGGACTGCTCTCCTTGCACTACCCAGTTATGGCCAAGGCGGCAATGAGAGCGCTGGTGGCGGCGTTTTTCGCAGTGCCGCCTGGGCAGAAACCCTTGCTCGGCTACACGCTTGTTGCCCACTTAATTGGAACTCGAAGCTTGGGCAGTACACAGGCCGACCTAAGCTGCCGGCTACAACACTACATCTAGCTAACTGCACCGGCCACGAAGGAAGGAAAACTGAGCATAGGCCATATCGTATCCCAATGCATTGCGAAAAGTGGGGCGGAAGTGACGTCAAATGTTTGGGGCAAACAACAGGGCAGACACACTGCGGCGGGCTCCCCGCGCTGGTTCGCTTCTGCGCATATTTGTAGTGCCGACGTAAACTTAGCGCGTATTGCGCGGTTTGCATGCAGTAAAATCTTGCAAGCGCACCTTTACCAGTCTGTTATTGCGTAGGAGGCCTGAGCGCTGCGTGCTGAAAATTCGAGGACGTTTTTGCGCAACAGTACAGAAAGTGCGGGTATCTGCCGTGATAAAAAAAACCGCCAGGCCTGCGCGGAACGCGCAGCACAGCTACAGCGAACGCTGGGAGAGTGGCCTTTCTGGGGCGAAGCTCCTTAGGGTGTGGGTCTGTACCTCCTCTGTAGTGTGTAGTAGTAGTAGTAGTAGTAGTAGTAGTAGTAGTAGTACGTAGCCACGTATAGTGGGATGTATCCACTCCACGTGATAAAGATGACGATGACACCTGATGACCATGAAGAATAAGCACATTCCAGTATAGTGGAATGTACCCACTACACGTGATAATGATGACGATGACGCTGATGACCATGAAGTATAAGCGCGTTTCAGACCACACATTCTCTTTCGGCCATGGATGAAAACGATCGTGAACGCGCTCTCGCCCTCGAAAGGCAAAACGGCAACGCCGACAACAAACGTTCCCCTGAGCTTAACGTCATATATGACGAAAACGAAATCAGGGGAACCCCCCTCCTTGTGGTCCGTGGAGCTCTTGAACAAAATCATCATCTACCCCATATGTAAATAATAAAACATTGGGTATATATTTTATCAATATGTAATATTTATGTATCGTTGTGTATATACTGTATGTATAATCACACCACACCCCCCGCGTTTGTGTGTCAGGCCTTTGTATGATGATCGAGTGGGCAAAGTTTACGGGGATTGACTGTTTACCACATTACCTCCGGAGCTTTGCCCACTCATCATCATTCACTTCGTGGATATGGCGTGATTTTTTTAAAAACTCTTGGGGCAACTACTACAAGCGCACTTGCATGGTACCCACTACGCCATAAATCATCATAATTTTTGTGTAGTGGGGGGAAGCTTCTACTATGGCATTATTCGTCATTCTTCAGAAAAGCGCGGTACCCGCTACACTCTTGTTACGCATTATGTGCACTTTGTTGATGCTGTGGCTGACGACGACGAAGAATTATGCCTGAGGCTTTTGTAATGGGTTGGAGCATTGAACGACCCACTCGTCACGCAATTCGCATTGTCTGACGCCTGGTTGTTACTTTACTGTTGTAAAACGCTTTACAACACATGTTAACGCGATTCCTTACCCGATATTAAGCCTGCATAGGGTCAGTTTGCAACGCAGTTTCAAGCAAAGGCGTAGCTCAGTGGTGGAGTGCTGGGCTGCCACGCAGAGGACCCGGGTTCGATTCCCATTCTGTCATAGGTGTTTTTTATTTATTAGGGGCGAAGCTCCTTAGGGTGTGGGTCTGTCCCTCCTCTGTAGTCGTAGTAGTAGCGGTAGTAGTAGGTAGGTAGGTAGGTAGCCACGTGTATTGGAATGTACCCACTCCACGTGATGACGATGACGCAGTATAGTGGAATGTACCCACTACACGTGATAACGATGAAGTATAAGCGCGTTCCAGTATAGTGGAATGTACCCACTACACGTGATAAAGATGACGATGACGCAGTATAGTGGAATGTACCCACCACACGTGATAACGATGAAGTATAAGCGCGATCCAGTATAGTGGATTGTACGCACTACACGTGATGACGATGATGCTGATGACCATGAAGTATAAGCGCGTTCCAGACCACGCATTCTCTTTCTGCCATGGATGAAAACGATCGAGGTTCGCCCACTCATCATCATTCACTTCGTGGATATGGCGTGATTTTTTTAGTTTTCTTCTTATTTCGTGCGATATTGGTTACGGACACCGGCGGCGGCGGGCAACTACAGCGCAGAAACGACCCTTGTTGTGATCTCATAACAGCTTTCGCTGTGAAAACATTCAGCCCCTGCATCGTCGTATTCGAACTTGCCTAGCAGTGACTAACGCGTACTGCTGGATGGTAGGCCTTTCTTTCTATTCGGCGCAACTACAACCTAGTATTTGACGAAACTTTACGTCGAAAAGATAACACCGCTGTATTGTATACGCAATCGTGCACGTAAAGTTAGTTATTCCAGTGCGCACACAACTACTACCACGCAGCGCGCGCACATCGCAGAATACATACACCATGTAGTCTAATAACAAAATTAATTGTCCTTCCGTATGAACGACAAAAACCTCTAAAGACGCGATACGATCCCTTCGGCGCATGTTACGTACGGCGCGTCAGGCGCCAAAAACAAAAGTTCATGTGTGTCCTGAGTTGACACAATAGGCAGTTTTCGAATAGCGTACGCTAAGTTAGCGGGCGTTGCAGGCGTAGCGTTAGCGTAAGGGCGCCGTATGAGTTTTAGAATAGCGTTTGTCCCCCGCGAACGCTGACGCACGCTCGTAGGGACACCATAGTAAGATGCATGAGTTATTTGCATGCGCAGGCAAGTTTTTCATGAAAAATGAGTTCTATTTCATTGTTAGATCCGGCCACCGCCAACATTTAGGCAGAGATATGTGGACTGGGACCTCTTTAAGCGCATCAGGGGGGAGGAGGCCTCGGATGACGATGATATTGCAAGGCTTCTCCCTCGGCCGCAGCAGGCAGTAGAAAGGGCTACGAAGGAGATTGAAACGCAGCTGGAACTTCCCAAAATGGATTCAAAATTGGCGCATTTGCTGGAGGCCAAAAATGGGCTGCTTAGTCGGTGGCGTACGCAGAGGCTTAATAGGAGGCTTAGGGCGAGAATATCCTTGCTCATGAAGGAAATTGAGGCTCAGGCCAAGAAGCTTGGCCGGCAACAATGGATGGAGAAGTGTAATGACACGGATAGCCGAATGCGTAGGAGTAGTAGGTGGCGGCTGCTCATGAGTCTCCTAAATGACAAGGAGTCGAGGGGGGCGGCTTGTCTGGCGACGGATCGGATCATTAGGAAGCAGTTGCATATGGGAATCACGGACGCGCAGGTGGCCCATGACTTTGCCACGCAGTACCTGCCTCTCAGGAGGGGAAATGTGACTGGGGTTCGGGTTTTGAGAGAATATGGGGGGTGCGGACAGGCCGGAGCTTGATGCGCCTTTCACGGTGTCAGAAATTAGGCATGTTCTGTTTAACCTTAATGGTAGATCCTCTGCGGGTCCGGACGGGATCACAAATGGGCTCCTCCGTAACCTTGACGATAAAGCCATTGAAGTTATTACGAAAGAGATTAAGGACGTGTGGGCCACTGGGCAGGTGCCGATTGAGTGGCGTACTGCCACGGTGGTCCTCATCCCTAAGCCTGGTAAACCTCCGCATGTAGACAACCTGCGTTCGATTTCACTAACGTCGTGTCGGGGAAGGTTGCAGAGCATGCGATTCATAATCGGTCACGAAATATATAGAGCAACATGAACTCTTGAGACACAATCTGGGCGGGTTCCGGCGAGCGCTGTCCACAGAGGATGCCCTTCTCCTCATTCAGCGGGCCGTTCTGGATAATCCTACGCGTGATGTCAAGGGGACCTTGGCGTTGGATCTTGATAAGGCGTTTGATACGGTTGCTCATGAGCACATACTGAGGGAGATCTCTTTGCTGAGTTTGGGACGTACCTTGTATTGGTGCTAGTTGCAACTACTAGCCAACTAGTACACCAGTTGCTTTCATTTGTAGCACCAGCTAATTACTATAATATGGGTCAATGCTTTTTTGCAAAAGGTCCAAGCTGGCCATGTAGCATAAGGGTAAAAAAGCCTCATCTTGATTCATATGCATCAACACCAAAAAGTATAAAGAACTTAGGCTAAATCAAAATTGATAATCTTCAAGAAATTCGAATGTTTAAACATGGAACACTATTCAATAATCACCACCCTAAGTATGAACAACGCGCCTGAACGCGGACAGAATAGAACACACACAAACACAGACAAACAGCGCTGTGTGTGTGTGGCATGTTCTACTCTGTCCACGTTTAGTCACGCTGTTCAAACTTCGCAGGATAGACCAACTAGCCTCACGGGCACAGGCGAGTAAGACTATCGGCTGACACAGTGTTCATGTGTCTTATTTGGGCTATTCAAATATGGATTTATACCAACTAGCTCGACTTTCCCTGCTACAACTAGCCCGCCAACACACTTTGCCAATTTCATCACCAGCCAAAGAAAAATTTGTCTAGACGACATTGCAAATTTAGTTTTCCTAGTTTTACACCCCCAACATTGAAATGCCAAACATGTCTGCAAAGCTCAAAATCTCGACGTTATAGTGCACGTGTTCTCAGCCATGAATGCGCCACTGATTGCTAGTGGACCAGAGGAATTAATGAGGGATCTTCTCGCATGTCTATCAGAATGGCTTTACGGGGTCACTGGAGTCCTTGGACACACATCTGAGAACCATTGCACAAGTAATATAGAGTGAAGAATGAACACGCTCTGGGAAGGGCCGTCACCAACTAGCTGGTTTAGAGAGACCCGAGACGAAACTAATGCGACTGTAAAGGCCGGAGTTAAGATGAGCCGTAACTAGGTAATTCTCCTTGATCAAGATGATATGTACGACCTAATTATTTTGTAAGTTACCTGACATGTGCTTCCCGTACAGGTATGCACAAGCCTAAACGTCATGCACCTCGCAAGAGATGATTTGCATCCCAGCAGTAAAAGTCTTATTTCAATGAAGGCAAAATGCTAGAGGTCCGTGTGCTAGAAGCCAAAGGGTCAACAACAAATATGTAACTGCACGCAACTAAATTGGTATATATTGGACAACTAGATTAATTTTATGCCTGCTAGCCACACAAACTCCACAGTACATTATCGGCAGAGTGGGTTAGGTTAGCTGGACAAAATACTTCTGTTAAGGACAAGTGAACTTAACATGGACAAAAATATGAATAATAAAATCACCAGCCTGAGAAACTTGTAAGGATGGAAAGACAAGCTCACTCATGCACTGTCTTTCACAGTCCACATAATGCTTAAAACGCAGTGCAACAGCTAGGACCAAGCTTACCATAGAGATTTGCTACGTTATAACATGTCCCTACCTTTAAGAGCCCTCTCGCAACCAGTATGATTTACATATCCCAAATATTCACTGTAAATGTTTATGCGAAAAGGCGCTCAATTTTGCATTTTGAAATTCATTATTTCTAATATGTGCGTACTGATATGCACATCACTGAAAAAGATAGTAACCCAAGATCTGGTTCCTCTGGGATTTCATGGCCATTTTGGCGGCGACGTTTGCGTCTGCCCATCTCAGCATCTGTAGTACGCACGTTGTCCGTATCTTCTGCCTCCCGTGCCTTTGCTCTTGCACGCAGGTATGTGCACATGCAGTTGCAAGGGATGTTTCTCTGCCACACCGTTGAGCTAGTCCGACATGCACACCTACTGTTGTATACACTAAAGTGCCATAAAAGTGTGTCGATTTAGGCACACCGTACAGTGGTTACTGCACTGTTGTGACAGATTTCCAGAAAACTAACATGAGCAATGGTCACTCATCCGATGCCTCACTTGCACATTCTGCAGTCTTTACATACTGCATAAATGTTTAGTGCATGCCTGAAGATGCAATGTTTCCCATTGCCACAAATGGACTTGCCAAAAGTTTTCAAGACAGTTGCTGGGTAGTCAGTGAAAATGCTCTTGTAAACTTGCTGTACTTGTAAAAAAAATACAGCATAGAAGCCACAGCTTTAGTCACAACAAAATGTTGCAAACAAATGCAGGGGGGGGTCAACGATTGAAACACAATACTCCGCGTGGCTGCTGGCGTTTGTACGTGCGTGATTATGAATTCAAATCGGAGCAACCGACACAAGGGGACAGAGGAGAGGACACAAAGCGCTGAACTTCCAACAGTTTGTTTCTTTGGAAAGCTTTCGCTTTTGTACAGTTACACACTGTTACAACAGCCATGCGCGGAACGCAAACATGTCGCAAGAATTGATCACGTGGACAAACCTAGATACAATATTTCTTGTTACATGCGACTGCAGAGCGCTGGTTGATGCGTGGATGTGACATGCTGAACTATGTACTGCATTGCTGCACTGATGTCCGCATCACTCACCAGTGTCACAAAAAAATAGCGGACACCATGGAGGTTGAATATGATCTTTCATAAAATGAGCACTCAGCAGTACCCACAGATTGCAATGCAGTCTGTGCCAGTGCATGACCACTAGTACAAGCCATGCCTCCCTTGGGCTCCTTATGGGAGCATGCCATTGCATTGTGCTATATATAGCAAAGGTGACAAATACCTTTGGAGCAGAATTATTCTTTCCGGTACCCAATGAGCTTGTCTATGGTTTAATGCACCGCCGGCACAGATATCTTAGCTTGAGAAGTCTTCTTGTTCAGGCTACTGATGTGTCTCAATTTGTGCACAACATAGCTGCTTTTGGTAAAACAAGTATTCAAAACTTGTCACTTCTGCATGCCCATGTACTTGCAACAGTTTTTCACGCTGAATGAATAAACCAAATAGGGTGTTCAGTGATGTGATTGACCAAAGACTTTCTGGCGCAGCTTCTGGAGCCCCTAAAATCTTCTTTTGGAGCTGCGTAACAACCTTTTGGAGCAGTTACTTGCCGCACATTTTCAGACGCAAATATTTTAATCTAAGCTGGAGGAGTTGCAACACGTGTCAAACGAAATCCATTTATGCACGCACGCATACATGTTCATTTGCAGTACTCCTAAACATGAAATTCACTTTTCACTTGGAATTCACTGCTCTTCAGTTTTCTGCAGACATCCCCGATTTTGTTAAAGAGGCCATGGCTCGGTCACCTAAGAATTTGTGGTTTTCAGCGAAAGCTAGAAGTAGAGGGTCTATTATGCTAGAAGTAGAGGGTCTATTATACAGATATGAAAAGTGGATTGTAAAAAAAATATTTTAGTGCAAAACAGGCCCACCGCCGGGGACCGCCATATTGTCATGACGCTTGTGACGTCACGTGCAGCAAGGAGCGGTGCCGTCGTCTTCTACGAAAGTTTCAGCCGCTGCAAATCGTCCACTTTTAGTGCCAAGCTGAAGAAAGCTCAAATATCTCAATTTCACGCGCAGCTGACCACGGAATAATATCGTTCGCCGGAATGCAGACGCTCGCACAGCTAGCTCCTTGTTATGTCACGGCTCGCGAGTGCGCCAGTGTTGCCCGACTCTCAGGCCGCTCGCATGTTTATGAAAAAATGTTCAATTATGGTTTAAATGCTCGACTAAATGCGCTATAATTTTGCCAGCTTACTTGTTAATGCTCAAGGATTAACCAACATAGCACATATTATGATTGAAAATTGGATGTCATGGCCCCTTTAAGCCCAGTCAGCTCAAGCCGCCTACCACTTCCCAGGAATGCACTTCATATTTGTGAATTACTCTGGTTTTCCTTTATGCTTAGTTACAACACTGCACGAACAAGCTGTCCAAATTTTCCACGCACTCTATTTACTTTTCAAAAAATTAGGCAGCTTCGCAGTAGTGGTGCCAAGGCTGAAGGAAGGGCGGAGCCGGGCAATCTTCTTCGTTTCTCTTCGGTTTTCTCTTTCTTTTCTCCTGTCTTTCTTTTTCTCTTTTTCCGTTCTTTGTGTCTTTTTTTCTCTCTTTTTTTTCTATTAATTTCTAGTTTTCCTTCTATTTCTTCCCTTTCTTTCTCTCTTTCTATTTCTCGCTTGCTCTCTTTCTTTCTCTTTTTTTTTCTATTCTGCGTGGCTTTGCCTGCGTTACACCAAGCGATGACAACATGCGACAGCCTGGGCACCTAAAGTACTTCGCACTTAATATCATCATCAAACCTTGCGTGCTCATTATGCTACAGAAAAAAAAACAAATGAAATAAACGGTCACTTCTACATGCACGTACTTAATTACTGTATTTCAATACAGTCAGTCAAGTAAGACGGTTGTCCAAGAACAACTAGGTCATTACTTTTCTCTGACTGTAGCCACAACAGTTCAGATACGATTTTCATAAAAATCAGTAAGGTCCAGTAGTAATTGAAAGCTAAAGCAGTACGGGCGAGTTAAAAGTGTTTGGAAGGTTTATGCCCAGAGACTAAATACTTGAACTGCATAGAACTTCCCTGTCTGCTGCGATTACCACTCGAAATTTCAGGGGTAACGTGTGAACCTCGAGCGCCTGTCGTCTTGTTTCTCTCCGAAAGAACGCAAAAACGACATCTTGGTGCATGCTTGGCACAAATAATGAAATGTTTGCCAATATGTAGCAGATTTTGCCTCTTGCCACAGTTTGGCGCAATTGGCGCAGCTATCACATCACTGGATGTTGCGTTCTTTGTTCATTTTTATTTCTTTAAAGCATAAATGTAAGACACTATTACAGAGCTGCACACACAGTCCTGCTTTTACAGTACATGTGCGCATCGATAGAATGGACATCACAATAGTGCAAAGGGACACTAAAGGGGAATTAAACTGATAAAAGGTTTCAGAACTATACTGCCGTAAATTTCACCAACATACGAGAAGTAAGGTTAATTTTTGAATTTCGTATTAAAGCTTGAGACTCAAACGTCATGGATGGCAAAGACATTTTCAAATTTTTGGCCACATTGGCTCAGTTAAACATCCCGAGAGTTACATCAAGCCTCAAGCTGACATAAAATACAACAAAATTAATTTTTGTCGACAAAGAACTGTGTGGACCCATGCAGGGGCTGTAAAAATCTGTCACAGCATGTCGATTGGTGTGCGAACAGTGGCAACATCCCCCCTTGGACTTTCTTTTTTGTGCGCTATCTCGCGTAGCAAGCTCCTTGTTGCGGCGAGAGTGGTGCACTTGGTATTGCAAAAAAGTAATCTACGAATATCAGAAAAATTTTGCTCTTTAGTGTCCCTTTAAAGGAGTGCACGAGCTGATGAGCGAAATTTGCGGCTCTTTTATCAGAAGCGCTTCGGAAGCAGTGCCTGCTGACACTAAGGTGAACCACTTTTGGACTCTTCGGCAATCAGAAGAATTATTCAAGCTGTAAAAACGCTTTCTCTCTTGCGATATACCACAATGCAATCATTTGCGTCAACATGCACCAACCAGTGGAACGACATGTACTAGTGGCCACACATTTGGAAAGTCTTATTTTGTGAGTACTGTGCATTCATGATGTACAGAATTATGACATTGGGTAAAAGCTTACATGCTGTAGATACGACGACAACCCGGTGCTTGGAACCTGAGGCACTAGGGAGTTCGCAATGAGATATAGCCTTTGTGAGGCGGGCAGGCGTGTAGGTCACAGGCCACAAGCATGTACGGCCGCACACCCATGATGAGGGGACTGCTTCCACACAGGGCTGGGCAGTATCGAAAAT
The DNA here is from genome assembly GCA_030522465.1 of Rhipicephalus appendiculatus. Classification (NCBI taxonomy): domain Eukaryota; kingdom Metazoa; phylum Arthropoda; class Arachnida; order Ixodida; family Ixodidae; genus Rhipicephalus; species Rhipicephalus appendiculatus. The sequence goes on along the minus strand of JALIZH010011705.1, from coordinate 48,784 downwards.
ACATGTATCTTAGATACTATCTTAGATACTCTTTAGGTATCTTGTATTTGTATCGCGATACATCTCGCAAGACGAGTATCTGTATCTGTATTTCCGATACATTGAATAATGTATCGCGTATTTTAAGATACAAGATACTGCATCGCAACACTGCCGTGCGAAACAATAATCGCTGACTGAACTCCGCTTGTCAAGCTGCTACGTGTGCCTCTAAACCACCTGAATGAAACTAAGGGCAAGCGCGCGAACGTCTACGTTCGCGCGCTTGCCCACGTGCCTTTTGTTTTCGCAATTCTTTCCTGTTTTAAATGTGTCAGAGCCAAGACGCTTACTTTTGGCCAATTACCAGCGCCGCGTACCACAACCCGTACTTCGATGATCGCGCAAATTCTGACGCCGCTCTCCTGCATGGTGCTTCGTTACGAAATCTGAAGCACGGGGTTTCTTTGCATCTCTGGCTTTCCCACAGCAGCGATTTGATGGATCTTGTGGATGTAAGTTTGAATTACATGCGACTGACTTAAGGGTAAATAAAATTCTAACTATAGCACCGCCGTTACCGATGCTAGATCCAATAGAGCAAGCGTTTACCTAACAGACGGTATCTTGGCGTAGCATACCGTTTGCTTAATTGCCGCTATCTCTGTTCAAGAGCTCTTGAAATCATAGTATGTTTGTTAGCACAAGCGCTTTCTTATTTGTCCTTCTCTTGCATTACACGCATTATGTAGGGCTCTGAACTGGTTTTTTTCCCGGTCTGTTCACTGCAATATGTATTTTGTAACGTAGCCAAAATAAGCTCTCTTATTACTTTCAACTATCTGCTTTGTTCCTGCTCGTGTTTACACATTTATATTTCTCTTTAGTTTACTGTTCTGCCCCGGCGATTAAGGGAACAAATATGTCATTATTTGGACGCGCATTGAGTATACAGTACCAAACATTCTGCTTATTGCTTAGTAAATTGGCGAAATTGAGTTTGCATGACATTAACGGAAATAATTGGGAGCCACCTTAGAGATTTTACGAAGGGGATTCGAGAAACATTGATATGCCAAATGGTCCGTTTTTTCTCATGAGCGCCCCAAAGAGCCATTTCAGGGAATTTTCCATAGACAGTCGACTTTTTTATCTTACCATAACATGAAATTTGACGACACTTAATCCTGAATTGTCATAACTATTGGTGGTGCCACCTGTATCGTGCTTATGTACCTGTTCACTCTGAATGTTTGATACGAAACGGTTTTCCTATTTTAGTTATAACTGTTTTCCTTTTTGTAGGCCTCCCTGACTGTTTATTATTACTAATCGCCAAATAGTAGGAGCTATAGGCGGCAACAGCGTGAAGAGTGGCAGTGTCCTGCAACGATTCGTGCAACTATACTGCCTGCGCGCCCTTATTTATTTCGGTGCGATCAGGTTTAAGCTGCAAAGACTGTCAGCAACGCTCGGCGAAGGGAGCACCGCAACGTTTCGAAATCTTCGAGATTGTCTCAGAATGTTCTGTTAAGATTACGCTCATTTCGCGCCCGCGACGGCTGCATTTCGATGGAGGCGAAATGGTAGAGGCCCGTGTACTGCCCGATGTCAGTGCCCGTTAAAGAACTCGATATGGTCGAAATTTCCGGAGCTCTCCACTACGGCGTCCCCATAATCATATCTTGGTTATGGGACGTAAAATCCCCAGAATTATTATTAACATTACGCGCAGTACGCGAGTTCGCGAGCACCAGCGATAACGCTGGAACGTGCGATCGATGATGCATGAAACAAGACGCGTTCTACCGATAATCAGATCGCCGACGACCAGCGACTTCTACAGCCGCTGTCAGAGTACAGGGTGTTTTGCTCGTACTTCGAGTTACTTAGTTATCTGGGCACAAGTTAGCGCAATAAAAGAGTTTCGCGTCTACCAAAATGCCGCTTTTTTCACAGTCGACGCCAATACAATTGGTGTAGGAGTTTCTGGCATGCACAGGTTTTCTCGTTGAAGAAAAATTGATTGCGCGTTAGTGAGTACATAAATAACGGACGCTTTACGCCAGCACATAAGAAGAATATGAAAAGTAATTGCAAATTTATGTGCTCTATGTGTACACAGTGCGTCAGAAAAAATGTCGCTACCAGCGTTGTTGCTGCTGTATTAGGTAAACTGTCTTTTATGGACAAGGTCACATCTATATTTCGCACGAAGGCTTCTTATTGAAGCTCTTGTGGTTAGATGACAACCCGCTAGCTTGCAATCAAGATGACTGGCTTTCATCAATAAGAACAGTGATGAGCTAGTACCGCTGTCAGCAAAGGGTATTCAGAGCTGTCCTGTTAAGCAGCGAAAGCGAACGCATTGTGAGCAAGAAGTGCAACACTTTTGAGATACTAGGAGACAATTCATTAAAATGAAATGAAATTATGTACATTTAAGCAATTTTCAAGCAGACCTTTTCGTGTATACGTGTTCTCTACTACTTTATTAGGGTCTATAACCACAAATTTGCGAATGTATCGAAGTATCTTAAGATACAATTCGCAAGTATCGTATCGGATACAATTTTGGCGGTAGTATCTTGTATCTGTATCTCCAATACTTATAGCCGGAGTATCTTGTATCGTATCGCGATACAATTTCGAAGTATCTTTCCCCAGCCCTGCTTCCACATCATTAGTTTTGATGAAGCGGACTATTGTGAAACCTAAAAGCAGAATAAAAAAGCAAGTCTGTCATAGCTCCCTAACTGGTCACTCATTCAATTTTAGTATTCTTCACACTGAGACCACGCTGACTGGGCGAGCTGTGCATTTACAACTGCTTTTTAAACTGCTAGTACTCTACCTTGACCATTCGCCGGCAAAAAATTTACAGCTCACTCAGACTCACTCATGAAAGATACCTCGCCCTTAGGGCTCACTCGGACTCACACTCACCAATGTTTTCCTCAACCACACTCACTCGGACTAACACTCAGGAAAATTTTCCTCCATCGGACTTATTTACCAGGGAGTCCGGGTAAATGTTATTTACCCGGACCCCCTGAAACTCAGACTCACGGCTCGATTTGAGTCTGAGTGAGTCGACTGATGAGTTCGTTAGCTTACTGTTAGCTGTTTCGTCCGAGATGTCAACGCTTTTAACACCGATATCTTTCATAATCGGTGTTCTACTTGGTGCTTTTCACCTCGTATCTTCAAATACGAGTTATCAGTGGTTGCAAACAACTAAGAATATTTTTATGGGAAGGGATGACTCACGCGAGATGTTTTTATTAAGTGCTTCCGTTGAAAGAGAATGGGGTCAAGCCACTCCCCCCTCCGTAACTCACGCATCCGTTCAATTAATACTGAGCTGTTGTATGAACGCTACTGCGATGATGTGCGAGTGGACATAACTAGTATAAGCGTGGGCCAACATAAGGCTAATCCTGAAGCTTAGTAGATAGGATGACAGGTCGGCAAAACAACGTGGAGCTCACTCAGACTCACTCCTGAAAAATACCCCGCCCTTAGGGCTGACTCGCACTCACACTCATCAAAGTGTTCCTCAACCAGATTCACTCGGACTCACACTCACTAAAATTTTCCTCAATCAGATTCACTCGGACTCAAACTCACCAAAATATTACTCACCCGGACTCATGGCTCGATTTGAGTCTGAGTGAGTCGACTCATGAGCGAGTTTGCCGACCTATGACCTTGACTAAGCAGATTAACAAGCTTCGTCTTCATTCCGTTTCATAGATAGTGCACAACGATGCCAAAGCTGGGGAGCGTAATACGGCACTATACATGCGACAAATACGCACAATGCTGCTCAAATGCAATGGAATATACTGTGAACACCAATATAATAAGTATTCGATTACTCTTGTTAACAGACAAGACTAAATCATGCTTACCCCACAGCGCCCAACGTATCATATCTGATACGGCGAATTCAAACGTCCCTCCTATAGAAGAGATCGAGACTGAATCCCTGAAGGCCGCTGTATGGCGCTCTTGACATGTTGGAGAGTGTTTCCGCATGCAGCTGATTCCGATTCCTGCCACCAGAGGTCTGCGAGGTGCATTGGAAACATGGCGACCGCCAGCAACACGCGCGCCGGAATACCATGCCGAAGTTTTTATTCCAGGAAAGGTAAGCCGTTCATTTATTGCAGTGACAGTATCCGTGCTGTTCTGTGTACGTTTCCGAATATTTCGACGTAATTGTCTGCCCAAAACAGTACTTCTGTGCTGCATGACGACGTCGTGAATTCATCCGTATCATATATGATACAGTGGGCTTTAGTGAAGCCTTCTTTCTTGCAGTGGGTTTCTTGCCCTGTTGACTCGTGCGCCTTGGTCGCGATACGCTCTATTGCTGCCCTTGCATTTTGAACGTAATATTCCTCTCTGCACAAAGCGAACTGATACAATTTGACCGCGCAGTCACATTAGTTGTGTTCAGGGTTCACTGATGTTGTCAAATGCGCAAACTGCGCTTTACCGCGTATGTTCACCATTGATCACAGTTTGTTTTTGTTTGTTTTAGGTGGTGCCATGAAGGATATCCTCGCACGTGACGCTCCAGGAGACGATGTGAGTGACTTCAGCGACCTTTCAGAAAGCAACGAAGAGGAATGGACCGCACCAACTACCGGTGCCCCCCGTTCACTCGAGTGAAGATGAAGAGGCGGATGAGTTCTGTGGTGGTTCCACCGTCGCATCATCTTCTCTTCTTGAAAGAAACTGGGAGAAGGCCTTGCTCGAGATTGCCCATCCAGACTTTTCGGGGACATTCAGCGAACCGGATGAACTTTGTGTCATTGGAGCCTGTCGAAAAAGTCAAGCGGTACGACCGCAAGGCCAAAGTTCATGTTGATGTACCGCGACCTGCTATCTTCGCTGTGTACAACAGTTTCATGGGTGGCACTGACCAACGCAATTATCAAGTTGCCCTCTATAAGGACAACGTTAGATCCAGGCGCTGGTAGATGTATATCATCTACTACACGTTATACATCTGTGCGGTAAATGCGTGGAATCTCCACAGGCGTCAGTGGGGACAGCTGGGAAGAAAGGCAATGAAGCTGAGAGTATTCATTGCAGAGCTCTCGAGATTGATGATCTGCGGAAAGACAAGAAGAGGACGTCCCGCTAGCCTCCCATCATCTGTGCCAAAGAAAAGGAAAGTGGCGCCGAAACAGCCGCAAAATGATGTCAGGAAAGATGGTGTTGGCCACTTACCCGTCATAACAACCAAGAGGCTGCGATGCAAGCACTGTTCCCCTAAGGAAAACGCGTTCAGTTCTGTTATTTGTTCTAAATGCGAGGTGACACTTCTCCTGAACAAAGAAAGAAACTGTTTTTCTTGATTTCCACAAGATTTAAGTTCCCGCTTTGCTCCACTAGCCAAGAAACCCACTGTATCAAATATGATACGCACCACGGTTGTTCAGTTCTTGTATATTTCTGCAATATTTTTGTTTAAGTTGGTTCATAGTGATCTCAGAAGTCAATAAACAAGTTCTCTTATTTTTCATTGATGCGCTTCTGGGTCCGGGCTTTGCAGGGTTAATTAAAGCTTCAGTATCACAAGTATCGTAGTACGTTCAAGATTCCTCTTTGTTTACAGCAGATTTTGCGTCATCTGAACAGCCGACTAAAAGAAGGCGTCTCCCGCTTCAGCTGGAAATGCTGCACCTTGTCGCATGTCTTTAAATTTATCTACTGCAAATTTTTTCAAGGAAATTCAAGCAATTCATCGACAACATCTACGAGGCGACTGAGGCAGGCTCCCCGGAGAAGACAGTCCACGAAGTTCTCGATATTGTGGGTGCTAATACTGGAGTGCACATTTCCGCTGTCGCAAAGTACAAAACGAAGTGTCTCTAAGACCTTCTACGAAGAAGATACCTCGCAGAGTGACTCTAGCAATCTTGCGTTTTGTAAACCACGATAGCTTCACACTACATGCTGTTAGTGCTAACATTATTTTTTTCCTTACGTACAAATTCATCATTTACATTTAGAAAGAACATATCGGTAACTTGACTGTAATGCAAGCGACCAAGAAAAAATATTGCTCAATGATTCTTATAAACAAAAAAGAGAGCGAGAGAGAGGGTCTGCCATGCTGAGAATTGAACCCAGGGCCCATGTAGTTGATTAAAGTGGCAAGTTGGTCTTGTTGGTACATAATTCTGACACTACAGTGCACAAATACACAACGGACGGAAGGAACACAAACGACGACGACGAGTGCTAAACTTTCACAACCTTTATTGGAAAATTGCACGTATATTTATACTGCGCGACGCAGACGACAATCACTGCATGTGCGTAGATACGCCATCTCATTATCAGTAAGTTTTAGGGAAGCAACGCTTAAACAACCTTCCCCCCAGACATAGGCGTGCGCAGGGTTCCCCTTCAGAGGGGGGCGAAGGTTCGTCGCAGCGCCCCCCCTCCTGCCTATTATGTCAATGCATGGGACTGACTTTGCGCCCCCCCCCCCCCCGAGTCGCAGCGACCCCCCTCCATATTATGTCCATGTATGGGACTGAATTTGCGCCCCCCCTCCTAGGTGACTAGGGGGGGCGACCGCCCCCTCTGCCCCCCCTCGTGCGCACGCCTATGCCCCCAGATACGCAGTGCATTCTGCTTCAATAATTTCAGGGGTGATCCGTGTTTTGCTCTACTTAATGATGGAAGTCTTGTTCAGGTCGGGAGAGCAATCCTGGCAGGTTATACAATGACTAGTTAAGAAACCTTCGAAATCCTCCCCATCACGCACGCTTTTTACATTGTTCGCATGCTCCCTTAGCCAATCATTAACGCATCTCCCAGTTTGGCCAACGTACACTTTTCCTCACCTTAAAGGGCCCCGAAACCACCAACAGACGCTGGCGTGCTCCTCTCCGTGCCTTTCTTCTATCGACAACAGTCATCATGATGTCATCTGTATGATTAGGTGACGTCGCAAGAGACGCTGTCAGTGGGCGAAATAGAGCCTGTTTTCCGCAAGCAGATGCACGCGCTTGTTGCGTTTTCACCCACGGCGCTGAGGAAGATGTCAGTGATGTTCCGTGCAGGGAATTTTCCCTTTTTCAGGGAATTTTCGACAGTCATTTTGGACGAAAGGGAAAAAGGGAATCTTCGCGATATTGCAGGGAATTTTGAGGGGCGGCGAATTTTTTTTTTATAACCATCAAAAGACTGTGGACATGAGGATTTCGCATGTCGCAATCGTTTCTGGCGCATGTAGCGCGCCAAACCACAGCCTCTAAGGTTCGTTTTTAAAGACCATAGTCTTTCTTGGGATAATTCAACGCAGAAACATTGATGACATTGATTTGACTGACTGCTGGTTTGTGTGGCCAGCGATTCAGCTGCCCGGCGAAAGTTTAAGCCCGTGCTCAAGCCCGCCCATCTTGATCTGGTGAATCTGTTCATACTTATGAACATTGTCGATCAAAAAGCAAATATTATGCATATTTAAGGTGCAATATCAATACGTACGTATTCGGCAGTGTGTGTGTTTATTTAGAAAATGCATAGATAGGTAATGCTAAACACCGCAGAGTTTATTTCGCTGTGCTGACCATGCGACGGTATGAACGAAAAAGCGGATATTTCCTACGCTTCGCTAAAACTACATGGTGCTGCTACCTACCAGTAGCCGTGTATATATATATATATATATATATATACTTTTTTTTTTGTGCAGGGAAATATGCGGGGATTTTTGGCGATGTATGCGGGGAAAAAATGCCGGAAATAGGGAATTTTCGGGCCTCGGAAAGGGAATAATTCTGTCCAGGACGGAACATCACTGGAAGATGTGGACAGGCGAGTCGACGAACGCAGCCTAGCTAAGGAAAGAGCGAAACGAGGAAACGCATGCATCTACGCCAACGTTCGCTGTAGACTCGTGCGCAACTGCAACGCCACAACTAAATTTCGACCTCTGGGTGGTTTAGTGGGCCTTTAAAGGAATTTCGTAAACCACCCCTTCTGCACGATCAAAAAGGGCCGCCTATGCTTTGTGCTAACAGACTTGCAGCGCCTTTGCCTCCAGGTCAGTCATTCTGCAACGGTTAGTCAGCTTCTCAAACAGCTTCTTAGCGCCTGTTTGGTGCTAAGAATACGGCTTTCAAGTACCGCTGGGCCACCTTTTTCAAATTGTGCGAAAGCTTGTACACGTAAGGTATCTCAGCTACCTTCTGCTTGCGCAGTGCGCTGGCTTTACAACATTGGAGGTGATGGCGCATATTCTTGAGCATGCTCTCTGAATAAAATAAGGAAGGACTGAGGATACCCAGCGCTTCTCACCGCTTGACACTCGAACGCTTCAGAACTACAGTGTTGGCAAGATTTTCCCAGAGCGATCTTGAGGCACGACGTAGCTGTCGTGGCCTGCACCCCCTCAATGCGTGCCTTGTGCCACTCAGCCATGACATGTGTGGACTATTTTATTTCTTTTGTTTTTTTTTTGCCACAGACTGCTTAATTTCATAGGTTCTAGCCTGTTGCACCATGCTATGTATGAAACAGAGTATATCTCGTATATTAGAAGCTCAACTTTTTACGAATTTTACCTATAGGCTCCGTTCAGTGGAGTTTGCGAACGCGCTCACGCCATCTATCGCCACGCCGCGGAACCCGCGGGTCGGCCTCGGCGCCGTCGGCGCCGTGGGACGCGGCCTGTGAGGCGGTTGGCTTCATTCGGCGAGCGCAGCGCTTGCGACCTCGTGTAGACGCCCCGATTCCGTGGTACGATGAACACTGATGGGGGCACCGGTACCCCCCAGTACCTCGAGCGGAACGAAAGCCAACAAGCGCTGCTACTGCTGCGTGAAAGGCTGCCACAGCCGTGAAGGACAGCCTGGCGTCCGCTTATTCCGCTTGTGTAGTCCGGCCGTGTGTACAACGACGCGGTGCCCTCACGGGTGCCGCGTGCCTCGGAGGGTCTTAGGCGTTCACGTGCTTCTGTTCTGTGGCTCACGTACCGCGCTTGCTCAAACGTAGGCGCCCCACGCACGTGCATTACCGTCCGATCAAGCAGCCGAATCGCCAGCTCGGTCTTTTTAAAAAAAATTAAGACGCACGAGCACTCACTGGTGGGCCACAGTGGCGTAGCCAGGGGGGGGGGGGAGGGGGTAGACACCCCCCCCCTCCTCGGAACACGCTTTTGCACGCACGTACATTTCACATGCTCGTGCAAACGCACGCACGAACATAAATTATGATTGAAACCCCCCCCCCCTCCCCCACTCGAAAAAACATTTCTGGCTACGCTACTGGAAGCTGATATAAGTACGATTCTGACGTAATACTGGATTCGCAGCGTGCCTCGGCGCACCGCCTTACGCGATATGCGCTTTCCTCGTGCGCCAACTTGCTGCCGAAAAGTTCATGAATGGGTGCCCTGTCACTCGGACGCGCCTTTTTCGACGGCATTCTCCACGTCTGCGGTTGGGAGGTGCATGACGCCTCCTCTTTTCTGTTCGTATAAATGGCAACGGCAGCGCAATGCTTGCAGTTGCCAGCCGCGCCGTACCTGCAGTCGCATGAGCCTTCGAGGACATATCGGTCGGCCTCGTGCAGCTGTAATCACAATAACTCAAAACAATTACACTCCTGATCACGAAATCACATGAATCACCCAAGCATGCGTACAGAGCGACCGCCCTATTTTGCGCCAAAGAATTGATCACTTAGTCCATCTTTACGACATGCAAAATGCCTCGTAGTGCATACAGTGCAGTACGCAGTATTCAACGTCACTGTCGCTGAGATGTAAGTGTCTCCTGTACAGTACTTATCGATTCAAACACGGAATTTTGCAACCGCAGGTCATTTGCCAGCTGCCGCATGCATGGCTTTTTGGCATTGAGCGAACGGTAAACTAGGGCTCGAACGCAGATTAGTAAATGCAAGATTTTTGGGCAAGTTCAAATGATCGCGTTTGAACCAAAGAACACCGTCGTACAATTCATTCCTTCGCCAATTAACCAGCCAAGCCGGCGCGGCGCAGTCGCGCCTCCGCGGCTGTGACAGCTCATCTTCGCTGTCTACCAAATGCAAGCGAAGTGAATTCGCCAAGGCGGGACAAAACGGCAATCTTTAGGATTGAAATGGAAGCGTGCGCTCTACTTACCCGCAAAGAGACGACGTATAGCAGTGTTTCCCTTGTTGAGAATGACATCGCGCGCTTACAACAACGCCGTCTGTCTCCTTCACTTCATAAACGTGTCCAGCATCGTACAACTTCTCGCCTTTCAGAAGCACAGATTGACGGAAATACTCTTCCAAGCGCTGCACAGGTTTGAAGCCGCACAGAAGTATTGTCGACATTTTGCGCCATCCGAAACTATGCAGGCAGCTGCATTCAAGTACACCGCCTCAGCACGCCGCGCCACTCCCCGGCCGACCCGCCGGTTCGAATTTTTGCCACACAGTGGCGCTAGTAGTACTGCTCCGTCGCGCCGCCTGTTCAGTGGGCGAAGGCTATAGGCCTCGACAGCTGGTATGGTGGCGCTGCGGCGCTTGGGCGATCAGCGCCGCCAGTAGCGGCCGCGCGCGTGAACCCGTCGTGACATGTTGCGGGCGCGGGCGCGGGCGCCGCTGCCAACTCCGCTCTGTGAGAGCAGAACATCGACATTTCGGAACGAGCAGTGCGCGTTATTGCGTGATTCTGCACGACTGAACATGTAGAAAGATATCTAAAATGAAAGCAGTCTTCTTCACGGCAATGATCTTTACGCCAGCAACCATGTTTACGGCGCTATGACGGAAACTGTCTGCAAAGGGGGCCTTCCGACGTCGTTGGCAAGTGTGTCGCTCATATAAAGAGCGTCCACTGCCATCGGCATTCAGCTTGGGTATCAAAGCTTAATCAAGATCTTGTATTATTTACGTTTAATTAAAAGCATTCCTTTCATCTGTTACGCTACGAGTTCCCTTTGAGTTTTCCATCCGTTCTCCTATTCAACAGGCGTTTGTTGGTAGTTGGTGTTCGGGCTAAGTAAGAAAAAGGTTCGTTCATTCCGTTCCTCTCGCTTTTCACAAACCGGACGCGGGTCTGGTTGACCTTCCTTCCTTTTCCTCTTCCTTCCTTCCTTCCTTCCTTCCTTCCTTCCTTCCTTCCTTCGTTCCTTCGTTAATCCCGTCGTTCCGTTTTCTACACATTTTCCCAGTTGTCTATAGAACCATTTATACATTGCGGGAGTCAGCTGCACATGCAACGCTGGTTGCCGAGGATGGTGCAAACAGGCCGCCGCCTTCGCTGTATTTCTTAACAAGTGCGAGCACGCATCCTGCACAGACCTATCATGCGCCTGGCTCTCGCCATCGGCGTGTTCCCTTCTAGATAAGATGATTTTTAACGCTTCGTCGCAGGGTCGCGCCATCGCATTTCCTATAGTACGCAGGCAAAAATGACGGAACACATAGGCAGAGTGCCGGGCTATCGAGCTTCTCTCGTTGCCCAAGAAGTGGGCACTGCATACGTGGGTTAGATGCTTCACAAGCTGTGGAAGGCCTCCATTTAGGCTAAAACAAGCAATGTCTATGACCACGACGAGCAAGAATGCGCAATAATAGCAAGAAAAGTGCTAAAAATGACGAGCGTCTGTTTTATTTCGCACGTCGCATTATCCAACGCTGTCATTGCTCATTCTCGTGAGCCTTCCAAGCAAATCCATACAATTTTATTTTTTGGCAGCTTACCGGCAGCATTCCTACAGGTGCCATGACAGCCATACACGCAAAACTCCTGTTTGACCGCGAATTAGCTTTGTCCCTTCGAGCCACTATTGTTCCGCCCGTACGCACCCGCTCACAGTAGCGACTGATTAGTAGCGCCGCCCCGCGGCGCGGCGCCACTTGTTCAGTCAAAACTGCAGCGCACTAGGCCCATACTGCAGTTCATCAGCCATTGCAGAGATTGAACCCTGTGACTGAGCTTCGCACTACAACACAAGATGTCTACATCTGTACACGTCAGCAAAATGTCCTACAACAATTTAGTAAACATGAATGCTAATTTTTTGCAGTACATTGTTACTTGCCATGTTTAGCAGAGGTGTTTCTCGATGCCGCAAGCGCACTCATACTGATGTCTGCATGAGATGCAGTTATATCCCTGCGATGAAAAGCAAAAAACAAAAATATGCTTTCGGCATGACAAAGATATTGTTACGTAAAATAACACGAGACGTGACTGGTTACGGCTGTATTTACACTGCTGTGCAGAGCATCGACAAGATGGCGAACAGCACGCACACCGGACAGGCCAGTCCTCTTTGTGGTCTTCTGTAGGCAGAATATCTGACCCTTGATATTCTACGTAGCATTACCCCCGCGCTAAAAGCGCCGTCTCGGTGCACTTTAAACGTCATCTTCAGAGGGAGAGTGGTACGGTTTTAGTCGGCTGACGTGCACTACATCTCTGGATGTGATTGCAGGTGGGGTGGTCTCAGAGACGGGAACGATTTCGTAGGTTACGTCCGTTACCTGGCGGACGATACGGTAGGGACCCATGTATCGAGACAACAACTTCTCTGACAAGCCAACACGGCGAACTGGGCACTACAGGAGAACCAGTGAACCGGGTGAGAAATGAACGTCGACATGCCTGCTGTCGTAGAGGGTCTTCTGGGTTGCTTGTGAAGCCGACAGCCTAGAGCGGGCGATCTGGCGCGCGTGGTCGGCACGAGCGATGGCATCGCGTGCGTATTCGCTTGGCGGAGGTTTAGTAGCCGGAAGTAGAGTGTCAAGCGGCAACGTCGGATCACGGCCATATAACATGTAGAAAGGTGAATATCCAGCGGTGTCATGGCGTGAGGAATTGTAAGCGAAGGTCACGTGAGGTAGCGCCAGGTCCCAGTCACGGTGGTCAGATGAAAAGTACATTGAGAGCATGTCCGTGAGGGTGCGATTCAGGCGCTCGGTGAGACCATTCGTTTGGGGATGGTAGGAAGTGGTCAACTTGTGCTGCGTTGACGAAGAGCGCAAGATATCGTCGATTACTCGGGACAAAAATGCACGACCACGATCCGTGAGCAATTGGCGGGGTGCCCCATGGTGTAGAATGACATCGTGGAGCAAAAAGTCGGCAACGTCAGTAGCGGTGCTGGTAGGGAGCGCTCGAGTGATGGCATACCAGGTTGCATGATCTATAGCAACGGCGACCCATTTGTTGCCAGAGTTGGACTCGGGAAAAGGACCGAGAAGGTCTACACCAACACGGTAGAAAGGTTCGGTAGGGATGGAGATCGGCTGAAGAAGTCCTGCGGAGGGTGCAGCAGGTCGCTTCCGACGTTGGCATTTCTCGCAGGAGGCCACGTAACGTCGAACGGACCGGGCGAGACCGCGCCAAAAGAACCGGCGCCGGACACGGTCGTACGTGCGAGATACGCCCAGATGGCCGGCAGTTGGTTCGTCGTGAAGCTCATGCAGCACCGTTGAACGCATGTGTTTAGGCACGACGAGTAGTAGCTCAGGGCCATCTGGCTGGACACTACGACGGTACAGCGTGCCGTTCAAGAGGACGAACATGCGGAGTGATGCGTCGTTAGGGGCAGATTCCAGACGGTCAATGAGTGATCGCAAGGAAGCATCACGACGTTGTTCGTCACCAATCCGCAGCCAGTGAGACGTGGACATGACGCTGGGGCCAGGCTCGATGAGTGATCCGTCCGGTTGGTCAACAGGGTAGCGGGACAAGCAGTCGACGTCTAGATGGAGGCGTCCAGCCTTGTAGGCAACTGCGTAGGAGTACTCCTGCAGACGCAACGCCCAACGGCCAAGTCGTCCGGTGGGGTCCTTCAGTGAAGAAAGCCAACAGAGTGCGTGATGGTCTGTGACGACACGGAAAGGTCGGCCGTACAAGTAAGGACGGAATTTTGAAACCGCCCAGACAAGGGCAAGGCATTCCCGTTCTGTTATGGAGTAGTTGCGTTCCGACTTGGAAAGGAGACGACTTGCATACGCAATTACACGCTCAGTGCCCCGTTGAGTTTGGGCTAAAACTGCACCGATTCCATGACCACTAGCATCTGTTCGCAATTCTGTAGGAGCATCTGGATCAAAATGTGCAAGGACAGGTGGTGTCGTCAAAGCGGTGATTAGCTGGGAGAAGGCATCAGCTTGTAGAGGACCCCAACAAAACGGGACGTTTTGTTTTAGAAGGTCAGTAAGTGGGCGTGCGAGTGCCGCAAAGTCTTTCACGAACCGGCGGAAGTAGGAGCACAAGCCCACGAAACTGCGAACATCATGGACAGAGCGAGGAACGGGGAAGTTCGTGACAGCGCGTACTTTGGCCGGGTCTGGTCGGACACCAGAAGCGTCAACAAGGTGGCCCAACACAGTAAGTTGACGAAGGCCGAAGTGGCACTTCGAGGAATTGAGCTGGAGGCCAGCCCGTCTAAATATAGATAGGACGGCCGAAATACGTTCAAGGTGTGTTTTGAAGGTGGACGAGAAGATTATCACATCGTCCAAGTAAAACAAGCACGTAGACCATTTAAATCCTTGTAGCAGTGTGTCCATCATTCTCTCGAAGGTTGCCGGAGCATTGCAGAGGCCAAAGGGCATGACCTTGAATTGGTAAAGGCCGTCAGGGGTAACAAAGGCGGTCTTCTCACGGTCCATGTCGTCTACAGCAATTTGCCAGTAGCCTGATCGGAGGTCGAGAGACGAAAAGAAGGTGGCGCCATGGAGACAGTCGAGTGCGTCATCAATACGTGGAAGAGGATACACGTCCATTTTGTTAATTTTCTTGAGGTGCCGATAATCAATGCAGAAACGCCAGGAGCCGTCTTTCTTCTTTACTAATACCAGGGGGGAGGCCCAAGGGCTAGATGATGGTTCGATGATGTCTTTCGCTGGCATTTCGGCCACTTCTTTTTGAATCACTTCTCTCTCTGATGCGGACACACGGTAAGGCCGACGGTCAATGGGCACATAGTCACCAGTGTTAATTCGGTGAGTGACAATCTTAGTCTGGCCCAAGGGATGGTCATGGATATCGAAGATGTCACTGTATGAAGCCAAAACCTGGCAGAGGGCGTCGGCCTGGTCAGGCGAAAGGTCTGAACCAATCATACTGCGAAAAATGGCGTCGTCAGCACTCGGAAACCGTGAGACTTCAGGTTGGGCAGGTGCAGTTACGGCGACGACCTTCATGCCATCGTCTGTTAGAGCAGTTAGTTGGGCAAGCGACATCTGGTAGGGCAACACTTGGGGGGTGAGGCCAAAATTCAGGAGCGGAAGGGAAACGCAGTTATCCGTTATGCTGGCGATGGTATGCGGGACAGTAACACTGCGCGTCAGTCGCGTGTCAGTTATCGGTGTGATGACGTAGTCGCCGTCAGGAACTGGGGGGGGTCGATGACAAACACACGTAGGTGACTGCTCGAGGTTGTAGGCGAACAAAAGTGGTTGGGCTCAAGCGGCTGACGGGCTTTTCACAGTTATCTGACAGAAGAGGGAGATCGAGGCAGAGTGTGCCAGAAGAACAATCAATTAAGGCCGAGTGTGCCGAAAGGAAATCAAGGCCAAGTATGAGGGCAACGAGCAAGGACGGCAAAAAGGACCACGGTGTGACGATCGGCAATGCTGACCCGGGCAGTGCACATCCCTATTACTTCAACTGTACCGCCATCGGCAACACGTATTGCATGCGTCGTAGACGGGGTCATAATCTTCTGCAAACGGCGGCGTAAAGGAGCGCTCATAATGGAGAGGTGCGCACCAGTGTCAACGAGGGCGGTCACAGGAACATTGTCGACTTTTACGTCAAGCAGGCTGTGGTGTGTGGGGAGCGTCAGTAGAGGATTTGCAGGCGTCGATGGTATTGCAGCTTCACCTCTATAAGCTGCAATATCTAGTTTTCCTGCTGTGAGCGTCCGGAGAAGGTCGGCGAGGAAAAGCGTCGGGGCTGCGGAGAGGGGGGACTGGCGACGTTGCGGCGACGGGGAGCGAGAGTAGCGGAGAATGGGTGAAGTGGCGTCAGTGGTGACAAGCTCATGAGGGGACGACGTGTAGAAATTGGGGGGTGCAGCGGTTGAACGTCTAGCGGTGGTAGGGCGCATGTAGTTAGGGAAGGTCTGTCGTGCTGGGTTCGACCAACGGCGACGGCAATAGCGAGAGACGTGCCCAGGCTGATGGCACGAAAAACAGATAGGCTGGTCGTCAGGTGTTCGCCATTCTGCAGGATTGCGGAAGGGCACTGTAGGAGAGGGTCGGAGTCGGCGAGCGTCTCCTAGGGAGTAAGGCCGTGCTTCAGGGCGAGTCAGTGGACACGCTGACGGCAGGCCGAGGTTGGCAAACTCCTCTCTGACCACAGCTTGGATGAAGGCTACCGATGGTTGTGATGCGTCTGTGGCGTGGGTCGTGAAAACAGGTGGCTGAACAGGAGCAGGGCAGGCAGCTTCAATCTCGCGGCGAACAATGCGCGTGACGTTGTCATAGGTGGGCGGCTGGTGAGCGGCCTCACACGATGAAGTTGCGGCCGTGTTGGGCAACCGTGTGAATTTCTGAGTGATACGTCGGCTCTTGGCTTGTTCGAACCGCCGGCACTCTTTGATGATCGCGTCGACGGTGTTAACGTTGGTATAGACAAGCAAATTAAATGCATCGTCGGCGATGCCTTTTAGCACATGCGATACCTTCTCAGACTCCTGCATGTGATCGTCGGCAAAGGGCGATAACGTCATGAATGTACGCGACGTACGATTCGGTAGCTGTCTGTGCGCGAGTGGCCTGTTCATTCCGCGCAGCCGTCTGCCGTCCGATGGTGTTGCCAAAGAGGTCACGGAGCTTCTCTTTGAAAGATTCCCAGCTAGTAATGTCAGCCTCGTGCGTCTCGAACCACACCCGTGGTGGCCCATCGAGGTAGAAAAGGACGTTGGCGAGCATAAGGGTCGGGTCCCACCGATAGCTGGCGCTGATCCGTTCATACAGGCTTAGCCATTTATCGATGTCAACGCCATCCTGACCGGAAAAGACGCCGGGATCACGGGCAGGAGGTAGGACCACGTAGGTCGAAGCCACGGGAGGGGCAGGTGGTGAAGACGGTGTTCCTTCAACCTCTGACATGGTAGGACCCGCGATGATACGGCCGTTGCGGAGCTTCGTGATGGGAACAACCAGCACTTCCACCACAAAGATGTTACGTAAAATAACACGAGACGTGACTGGTTACGGCTGTATTTACACTGCTGTGCAGAGCATCCACAAGATGGCGAACAGCACGCACACCGGACAGGCCAGTCCTCTTTGTCGTCTTCTGTAGGCAGAATATCTGACCCTTGATATTCTACGTAGCAATATTATGTGAGCCTAGTTATTTATTTTGAAGAGTTACTACAGGGGATACCTCAGCTCGTACCAATCAGCATTCACATATTGCAACACAACATATTCACCTTACAAAATAGCATTCTACAGTACAGCCGTGTCCATGTCTGTGTTGAGTGCGCGAGTAGCTGGCCTTACTCTGCGAGGTGACATCTTGCAGCAGTTGCGGCTCTGACACGGTGTGCCCAGGAGCATGTGCAGCCTAATAGACATGCCGGCCTGCTTAGCACGAGTGACATTTTAGAAAAGTGCACTTGTTTAAATGAAGATGCATGCTTCTTCAGGGCGCTTTCTGCATTTCAACTCCAATTTGATGGGCTATGACTGATAAAAAGCGCCGGCGCATGTTATCAGTGGAAACACGTCAGCTTTTACAATAGAGGTGCCGAATGCACCCTGAGGGAGCGTGCATCTTCAGTTGAACAAGCGCACCTTTCAACGATGTCACTCGTGCTAAGCAGGTCAGCTTGTCTGTTAGGCTGCACATGTTCCTCGGCACACTATGTCAGAGCCCGAACTGCTGCAATATGTCGCCCCGCAGAGCAAGGCCGGTTGATCGCGCACTTAACACGGACGTAGATGTGGCTGCACAATGTAACACAAATAGTGGAAGTGTCTGGCTGCCAGTACACGCGTGACATCCATTTGCGCTCATTGAAGGTGCCCCATTGTGGTATAGCAAAGAAGGTGTTCAGATTTTTGGAATAGGGTTACTCCTGTCCAAGGTGAAACAGAGTTCTACAGTCCGTTTAATATGTGTGAAGCAATGCGTGCCAAGGAAATGTAATAGGTGTGCCGCTGACATAACGGTGAACCACAGACTGGATCATTGACGATGGCAATTAAATGGTAATCCTACATTAAAACACCCGTACCCGTACTGTACAGCACAAAGCTACACCTTTCTTCCGCAAGCATCAGTGCATCTATGCATGTTCACAGCACTCAAGCTATCACATTTCAATTTGTGAATACTCTGCAACCTGTTCTTATATGACAGTTGATAACAAGGTTCCTATAAAATTTTTATGCTGCACGTAAGCGACATACTACTATTACAAACTGCCTATGCAGTATATCTTAAGAACACAAAAGTCAAACCTTCATTGACTGGAAGAGGAGAGGTAGCCCAGATTTTTTAAAAATTACGCTTAGTGCAGAATGTTAATGGTGCATACCAAGAGTTCTTAAGCATGTTGGTACTTAAATCGTGTATCGAGAGACTAACGACGCCCGTACAAGCCACCAAGAACACAGGTGCAGGCAACCTTGGGCGCAGGTACAAACACAGGGAAGGTGTATAATGTCACATAATCTCATTGTAACTTGTTATTTTCAAAAATAGCTGAAAAGCTCAAAATATAGGTGGTTAAGCATAGTTACAGGAAGTCCAGCAAGAGCAGAACGATGACAGCTTTCACAAATCACTAGAAGGGCTGGCAGCATCGCTATCAATTCTCAGCGTTGCTGGAGGAAAGGTACATCTGTGTTTAGAGCCTTTCAAATAGAAAAATACTGCTTGTAAAATAAGAACGTGCTTTTGGGATTAACTACTGCAGCTACAAACACTACGGAGGGCGGGCTTTCTGTTGCGCCGTAAAAAAATGGGTTGAGAAAAATCAGTTGTCGGTAGAGCTGTGCACGGGCCGCATTTTCGAGCCCGAGCCCGGCCCAGGCCCGCTGACAGCGTCGAAGGCCCGCCCGAGCCCGACGCTAAAGGGCTGCGAGCCCGCCCGGCCCGGCCCGGCGTACAAAAACAAAAGTTCGGGCCTGGCCCGGTCCGGCCCGATTTTATGAAGTTTCGCTGCGGATACAAGATATCTATTTCCGATAATGTGCCATATTCTTCAACATGTCACAGCGAAACATAAGCAATCGACACATGACAGTCACTGTACATACAAATTAGAAGTTATGTATATATAACAAGGTATCCAACGATTCGGGCTTAGAGAAGTGCGACGCTCCTGCATCACATATCCAGCCAGACTAAACTTCCGTTCGCTCCTCACTCTGGTAGCAGGAATTGCCAATATCTTTTTCGCAAGCTAGCAAGCTTGGAATATTTAGCCTGCTTGTTCTTCCTGTAGTTTAGTACCTCAGATGCAGGACAGGAGAATGATTCCATCCATAGATAATGAAAAAAGCTCGTCTTGTGTGAACGGTATATAATTGCTATTGTCGTTATGCTCATTAAATAATTCTAAGCATCGCTTTTATGAAAGCAGGCTCATTTCCACAATTTTCTACACTCTCTTCCGAAATGGAAGAAATAATACGTCGTAAGCTTGATTCGGGCTTTGCATCTGGCCCGGACCACCCGATTAAAAAAAACATAGCCCGAGCCCGGCCCGGGCCCGAGGTGAGAAGACGTCGGCTTACCCGAACCCGGCCCGCGGGCCGGGCCGGGCTCGGGCTTTCGGGCTACCCGGAGCCCGTGCACACCTCTAGTTGTCGGTCCCTTTAATGTCACAGCGCCAGAATTTCGCACACGCTGCCCTGCCAGACGAACAATAATAAAAAAAATGCCCCTACCTCCCCGAAGGGAATCGTGAGGAAATGCGAATGCATTTCTTGCGCCGACACCGACTTCTGCCATCGCCTTGAGAGGCGCCCAGCCAGCGAACGGTCGAGAGTGAGGCGCGAGCGGACGGGAGAGTGGGGCGCAGGGAGGAGAGAGAGTGAACGGCGAGAGAAGGAGCGGCGAAGCACTGCACCTACCCTTTCCTATACTCTCTCGCACCACATGCTCCGGTTGCTAGGGGCGAGAATAAGCGCGCGCGCCCGCAGCTGTTGCTATGGGAGAGGGAGTGAGAGGTGAGAGATAACACCTGCCGGCGCGCGGACACCTCCTCAACCTATCCTCCTCCTCCTCCGCGGACGCCGCCAGATGCGCCTGACATAGCCCGACTAAGAAATGCATTCGCATTTAAAAGGGAAAGCACGTTGCATGCGGTGTTATGTGTTATATATAGGGCTCCGTGTTTTCGGAGTTTCTTTTTCTTGAAACTCGGAGGGTCTTTTAGGAGTTTATTTTTGGGGAAAAAATTCGGCGTGTATTGGAGTTTATTTCTGGTAAATCCCAATTCCCCGAAATTGGGCATTTAATTTTGCATTATAGCTTGTTCAAATGTAGTCTTACTAACAATTATTTCCAGTGAAATTGCTTTGAATTGTTGCTGATGATCCTGCTTCTCGCTTAATTCATTTTTCCCCCTGTTTATTACCCTGTTAATAAGGCTGTTGATGTGGACAGCTGTATAATCGCAAAAGTATAACTTTTTGGGGGGTTGCAGCGAGTCAAACTGCTCCTTGGCTTTTCCTCCCAGCCTCCCTCATCATCTTGATGAAAAATAAAGGACCTAGTATGTATTCATTATTATTCTCAATACTCCGAAATCTTAGATGAAATGTTGTGTGACCACGATATTATGCGAACCCACAAAGTGCATTTTAGATGTCTGGAATGTTTGACCGCTCAAACATCTATACGAACAAGCAAAAATACAAAACACCTACGTTTTTTCGCATTAGAAAATTAGAGCTTTTGTAATAGACGCAAGCATATATTACGAGGTTACTGCCACTGATGGAGGTGGGCTCCTTTCGATTAATGATTCTGAGCTTTGAAAATGCCCTTTGAACGTTGAGAATGCCCTCTGAAAATCGGAGTTTATCGGATAAATCCGAGTTGCCGAAAATTTTACCGGCGGGTGCTTACCGGGCTTTTTCGGATTAATCCGAAAACGCAGAGTTCTAGCTATATTCCGAAAGCTCTAGTTATATAACAATCGCCGCTGACACGGTTCAAAGCACTAACAAGCTCAGCCATTCAGTTAGCACTTACTGAATAGAGTAGCTCAAGCAAACCGTTCGTTTCAGAAAGTTGACATCATGCGAAATAAAGCACACACAAACAAGCTGCTGCAACTTCAGGACATAGTGTACTAGAATAGCAGTGAAAGCTGAAGGGTGGTGGGAAAACACTGAGCTGCGAGAGGAACGAAACGTTACATGACAAATTCAGCAGATCTTTACATAAAAACATCAAAAGGCACCGTGAGCAAACGTAAACACGTATCTTAAAACGAAATACAGGTGCATAGTATCGAAATGGATGCCCTCTGTTTGCGGAGTATCCCGCCAAAAAATACGCGGCTTGGCGAGAGCGCACGAAAGTTGCAGGAAAGCAGGAAATTGCCAAGCAGGAAATTCAAGCAGGAAATTGCCAAAGAAAAGATCTCCGATAATTCTCGGGGTAGTTCTCTGCTGTTTGAGGCCAGGACGGGAGTATTGCGGACCAAGACGTACCGAGCCAAATACGAAGGCATGGACTTGTACACTCTAGCATAGACATGTTATGTATTGCGTGTGGAGTGGAGGACACGGCTGAACATTTGATGGCGCAGAATTTTTCAAAGCATTGGGGTTTACGGACAGTGAAGGCAAAATAGACTTTAAGCGGGTAGAAATAACCAGGAGGAGGTTATCCGATTGGTGGCTAAAATCAAGACACGAGTGAAATTTAATCTTTTAATACATAGTGCTAGCACTTAACTTTACTCTGTATTATGGCTAGGTGGCGTGAGCCGCCGCCCGATCTAAAGGGTACAGCCTTATTCATCTATTCATCCATCCTATGTCACCTTGATATGGAGTCGCATCAGATTTTGTTTAGGCATTCTGTGGTGGTATTTTTCCAATGGCGCTACATTGGTGACTGCATTGGTGAACATCATAGGCATGCTGCGAGATTCCTTAAAGTCCCTTCAAAGCATTTATCCGCGGACTTTAGGCCTCCCATATGCTTCGTGCTTAAATGAGTTATTTGAAACTTCACAAGGGTACTACCATCATTGTGATAAAACAGAAATGAAACAATTTTTAACACGTAGGAGTTCTATCTCTCTGTGATTGGCTGCATCTTTTTTTTTTCTCGCCTGTACGAAAAAGCTGCCCCATGAGGACGTTGCTTCATAATAAAATGAAACGGGCCTGACTTGCTCGCACCACGTGGAAAGAAATGCGAAATTCTCAGGGTTCAAACACACACACTAACACTGTATATATATATATATATATATATATATATATATATATATATATATATATATATATATATATATATATATATATATATATATATATATAGAGAGAGAGAGAGAGAGAGAGAGAGAGAGATATTTGGTCCCATGTACTGAACAAAAGTTTTGCTTACCGTGGGCGCGCTGGCGCAAGCATGCTCTTTTGCAAACAAATCAGCATCGTGCATGGGAGGAACTTGATGACATAAGAAAACAAAAAATGATGATTTCCACAGGTCGCTGGATGATTGCATTGACCAAAACAGTTACTGCTGACACAACTTAATTGTTGTTTGTCACACAACGTTCGACTAATTAAAGTGTGCATAAACGTGACCACAGTCGCGGGCATTTCTTCAAAAATCTTGAACTGACATAGAACACTTGTAAACTCATAGCTTTTGTCTTGCATTTCACATCGTCGTCGCACATTGCAAGAAGGCAACTTGTTGGCTTTAATTACTTCGCGGCTGAATGAGGTGTAGCCCATTGTTATGTTAGTACACTTTGACACTCTCGCATTACATAACAGCGGCATGATTAAGGGGGAAGACCGCAAATTCGTCATGACCAGTGGGCACTCGAAAACATTTCGTTTTTATGTTGTCCAACTTCCTTGAGCGAAGGTTCTGCGACAGCACTGAAACTTTCTGAACATACAGAAATAATGAGCAGATTGGATAGTTATATAAGGAACGTGCACTGAGCCGGTGGCGCCGTTGTGCGGGAGTGAACGAAACGAAGTGGTGTGCTACGTGCAGCAGCCGGTCCACGAGCCGAGCCGTGTCAGACTGTTAGAAAAGTTTTGCAATGTCGCGCATGAATTGCTGCGTCGTCAACTGCGCTAATAGTTATAAAAAATGCCCTCCTGGAACGAAGTTCTTCCGTTTTCCGGGGCGAGCAAGCCTCCTAGACCAGCGGGAACGGTGGATTCGCAGCGTACGCCGTGTGAAGTAAGTGATACTGTGCATGGTTATGAAGTACATGCTGTAGCTAGTTGGCTGTGAATGAACGCTCCACGCAAGTGAACCGGTATTTTTACAGTGCAAACGGAACCGAGTGGCAGCCGGCCAAGTGGTCTCGAGTCTGCAGTCTACATTTTGTTGGCCGAAAGTCATCGACGGATCCAGCTTCTCCCTCGTACGCTCCTGCCATTTTCCCGCCGACGTACCGCAAAACTTCGGCGATAGCTGAGGACAAGAAATGTCGCTATGAGAGGTCAGTAGGCTTTTCCCGCGTTCAACAATAAGTACAAGCTACAAAGCTTTCAGCCTGTTGCGCGGGCAGCTGGAAAGCCGCGCGATTTGTGCAACGTCGTGGATATCGCGCTTCGCGAATGCTTCGATAGCAATAACTTTTTTTAGAAACTATCGCTCGTTTGGCTTTATAGATTTATCGCGCCAGCGGGAACGGTCGCGTGGTTATATAATCGGCAGGATTTTTTCCCCGCATCTTTCGAAAGCGACACGCGTTGGGCATGGAATTACATCAGCACATCTCCAACAGCGTGAGTGCGAAACAACAGAAATAATTAAAAAAATGCTCTTTTTTTGATATGATATGAAGTGTAGCAGAAATTAATCTCAAGTGTTTACGCGCTTTCTTTTTTTTTCTGTTCCCTCACGTATAACTCTCTGCTGCTGAATTATGCAGCTGAATATGAATTATGATTCTAGAGTGGCCACTTCAATTTTGTGAAACTACCTTATAACTTGCACTGAAATGTGTACGGTACATATAATTGGTGCTTACACCACATCCACTGAAATACGTAATGGAGTGCGGCTGGTGTGATTAGCAGATGCCAAAATATCGGAGCGACAACAGCCACTTGTGCTGTAGGCTGCCTTTCTTCTCACGTGTGCAACATTTGGTACTTGTCTTTGGAAAATGCAAAACGTGTATCGTGTTGTTTCCCATCCACAGGTGGAGAAAAAGGACTCGTGCTTCACCTGCTATTTCAGACCTAAGCAGTGTCAGTTTGAATGAGGATGTAGGTGGAGATGAGCCTGTAGACAACTCCATTTCACCAAGTGATGATGGTGAAGAGCTCGAATCACTACCAGATGTCCCACCCCAGTGTGACGAAAATGAATTGTTAACGCGTGAGGTATGTAACATAATTTTTTATTCATAGTGTATCTCAAAGTTTTCCCCTGAAGAATGTGTTTAATGTGAGAAACGTCACACCCCTGTCTGAACCGTCCATTTTTTCAGGTTTCAACACAGACGGATGGAAGCTGCCCTCACATACCAGCATCGTTTGTTACGTTAAGCTGCTTACTTGACAGTCGAGCTTGTGAGGCTTCTGTTCAGTGCAGTCACATCCCTGTCCCTCAAAGTGAATCCTGTGACAAGAGCACCAGTACAGTAAATGTGCACGAGTTCACCCCGAAGGCATTCTGCGGCTACGAATCTCTCTCCTATAGAGGAAAATGATGAAGCCCTGAAGGACCTGACTGGCGTCTCAGCTGCCTGCTTTTCCATTCTTCTTGGAATTCTAGCTCAGGTACGGTTTGGGCCTGTCTTGTGCTCATATATTTTGTTCACCCTACCGTTTAGGTCTTGTCAATAAGGTGTTTACTAAAGCTGTCAGGTTCTGTTTGGTAGTGTTTAAGTCCAACCTCTTGTATGTTTACAAAATGTGACATCTCATAGGCTGACATGATAACGTCAAGATAGTGTCAAAGCCCATCACACTTTCTCATTGTTTGTTGATAGTTGAAGTTTCCATGTACAAAGCTCCCAAGTACAGGTATAAATGACGCCATAGCAGTGAAAAAACGACATAAAAGATGACAGGACATTCATGTCCTATCCTTCCAGCGCTATGGCTTCATTTACAGCCAATAACAAACGAGTTTAAAAATCTGCACTCCCAACTTCAGTGTTATGCAGAAAAAAATTAACATGAATGTGGTGGTAAATAAACTTTCCACGGTATCTTGGATGTAATAGTGAATACGTGTCAAATGACTTCATGTATAATGCAGATGAGGACTCCTCGGGCAACAGACATCACCGTTGGAAGCCGCCTCCTCCTCTTCTTGATGAAGATGAAGCATGGACTCACATTTGCTGCTCTTGGTGCCCTCTTCAGTGTTCACCGAACCACTGCTTCTCGTGTGTTTTATGCTGTGCTTGATGTGCTGCATGCCAAGACTCAAGGTTGGCTGGTTTGGTTTCCACGTGAGGTTGTACAGGAAACAATGCCCCCGTCATTTAGAGAAAAGTACCCGACATGCAGGGTTATCATAGACTGCACGGAGGTGTCTATTGAAACGCCACCAGAGGTGAGCGAACAAGTGAACTGTTGGAGCAGTTACAAGAGCAACTTCACACTCAAGTTCCTTGTTGGTGTAGCACCTTGTGGATTCATTTCATATGTTTCTGAAGTGTTTGGTGGCCGCGCTAGCGACACTTATATTACTGCAAACTGTGGTCTGCTTGACCTGCTCGAGAAAGACGACCTGGTGTTGGCCGACAAAGGCTTTCCCCACATTCGCTGTGACCTAGAATCTCGCCAGGTTAGCCTAGAAATGCCCCCTTTTGCTCACATGAATGAGCAGTTCACTGCTTCAGAAGTTGCACGCACATATAAAATAGCCTCTCACCGAATTCATGTGGAACGATGCATTCAAAGGATCAAAGTGTTTAACATTCTGTCTGGAAGGCTACCACAAGAACTTAGAAGCCATGTTGATAAGATAGTATCCATGTGTTGCATACTCGCAAACATGCAAAAGCCACTATTCAAAATTCAGCAGTGATTGAATGTAGCGTTTGCGATGTTCTTAAAGGAACCCTATTCAGCACTTTTGATCCTATTTTAAACTTTACAGGCTGCAAAGAATTTATTTTTTGTGCTGATAATCTTCGGAGCATATAGTTTTTGTCTTTTTTTTTGTAGGGCTATTCCTGCATCCTGCTGTAAAGTAAAAACTGTGTGGGCAGGTTGGAAGAATGGTTTCTGTTGTCAAACGTTCGTGCATTTCATCATGTGCACGTTCATGACTGCACTCTCACTCGGGAAGCTGTGAGAAAAGCAACTGCTTATCTGAATGCAGGCATGCGTGAGAGGGAGCTGTGAACTGGTCAGGTTCTGGTCAACATCGCACACAGCTTGACATTTATTTGTGTGTCAATCCTTCCTGTCCGTGCTTGTAAAGCATACAGAATAGGACGTACACACAAGGGATAGTGTTCATTCACAATTTTCTGCTTCAGTGTCGTTTGTTTGGGGTTCTTCCTTTACTTTACTGAAAGATGCCATGTGAACAAACCAACGAAGGCCTTCTCTAGTACTCCTAGCAATCATGACTTAAATCGAGCAGCCAGTTTACTTTTCTGGATCTTGGAACTGTTCATTAGTGTTCTTCAGTGCACAGGTATTGAATCCTCGCATTAAAAAGCTGTCTCGATAGTAGAAACTGTGCGTCACTGTAGAAAAACAAATGTTTGGTAGAGCTTGTGAGAACTTCATTGTGCACTGTAGTGATGAAGACAGAGAGGATGACTGAGCAACATGGCCATCTGGTGATACACCATAGAAAAAAAGTCATTGTACTTGCACAAAATGTTTATTTTACTTTGAGAAGAAACTAATGACTTAGAATGAGGAAAAACATAAATAACAGACTGCATGAAAACATGTCGCAATATTTAAACACAACGGTGTATCATATAACATTGCGGTTTGGCCTTGGTTTTTGGCACACTTGGGACGGCATGTTTATGATGTCAATTTTGTAAAATATAGAATAAAATCATTTCAAGAAATCACTTCTTTTTCTTTGATTATCACAAGCTGGAGTACGCAAAATATCTTTATTGCACTTTGAGAAAAATCTATTGACTTAGAATGACGAGAAGTAACATAAACAACACGCTGCATAAAAAAACATGTTCCAGCAATATTGGAATGTAATAGTGTATAACGGATTGCTGTAGCTAGCCTTGCAGGTAAATTAGCACACCTGGGAATGCATCTTTGTTACCTCATTCTTGTAAAATTTGAAATAAAACCATTCCATCTTTGGAATGATGAATTTCAAGAATTCTTCATTTCGCCTTACTTTGATTACAACAAGTTGGAGTGGTGAATACACAACAAAGTGACATAATTCAAGGTTCAAAACATACAATGACACCTGAACTTGTGTATAGTATGCATGGTTTTCTTTCAGCTGCATTTCCTCACTTACCACATGCAAGTAGTCCACAGCTAGAGTTGCATTTTCATGAATTGGCTTATCGCGACATCGAAATGGGCACTTGATCTCAATTAAGATGACATCATCATCCTGTGCTAGACCATCCGGGCTACAACAAAGCCAGCTCTGCACTTTGCTGACCACAAGACCTATGCGGGTGACTGTGTGGCCTGTTTCTCTCTCATAGTTCTTTCTTGCAGTAGCTTCCATTGCAGTTCCATAGCTGCAAGCTTCATTATAGAAATGCTTCTGGTGAACAAGGTCATGGGCGAGCTTTGCAAAATCTTTTTCCCGTGTGCGAATCCTGTGGGCTTTAGTGCTCGCAGAGAGTCGTTCTTTCCTGAGTTTGTGCCACTCTGGACACAAGCTTTGCTGAATGGTCCTTGCGGCCATAGCATTGCACATGTCCTCATCAATCATGATGTGTTCCATGTTTGTAACATCTTCTATTTTACAATCTAATGAATAATAACAAGGTGACGAACACACAATCTTTGGAAGCAGCTCTTCGAGCCTCTTTGCATTTTCTTTCAAATCTAGAAATGCTCTTAGCATAAGCCCTTGTGAACTGTTCATTTTTACGACATCTTGTGGTATGTATGATGCAACAACTGCGGGAGATGTTTTCGGTTGGAACATTTCCTTAAATGGCACGCCTTTTGTGTAGAGCTTTAGTTGCTTGTTGGAGGGTGACTTCCATTTGTTTGGTTGCGACGTCTTTGTAACAGACTCCTCACTGTTGACAAAAGCTACAACTGCTGCTGCATGTTTACAGTGGCCTTCAACACCACCCCTACAGTTGCAGTGAGCTCTGGTGATCAGCCTAGTTGCATCAAGCTGAAAAAGAGAATACTTAAGTTACACCTGGCCTCATAGCTCGGCACACTCACTCATGAGTGCACTCAACTCACACTCACTCACACTCATTTGAACGTGGTGAGTTGAGTATGAGTGAGTACTCATGAGTGTGGGTGGACGTGAGTGTGAACGTGAGTGAGAACTCATGAGTGTGAGTGGTCGTGAGTGTGAACTTGAGTGAGTACTCATGAGTGTGAGTGGACGTGAGTGTGAACGTGAGTGAGTGCGAAGGCTGACAAAATTGTGGTGAGTGAGTTTGAGTGAGTACTCCCTTAAAGTGCCAACCTATGGAGCTCGGCACACTCACTCATGAGTGCACTCAACTCACACTCACTCACACTCATTTGAACGTGGTGAGTTGAGTATGAGTGAGTACTCATGAGTGTGAGTGGACGTGAGTGTGAACATGAGTACTCATGAGTGTGAGTGGAGGTGAGTGTGAACGTGAGTGAGTACTCATGAGTGTGAGTGGACGTGAGTGTGAACGTGAGTGAGTGCGAAGGCTGAAAACATTGTGGTGAGTGAGTTTGAGTGAGTACTCCCTTAAAGTGCCGACCTATGCCCGGCCTCCGGGCGGTGCGATTGAAAAAGACACGTTTTTGGCGTTAATAGTCTAAAGTAACGCACTTATTGTTATGCGGAGACCAAATAATACATATAGCTACCGTAGTTCAGACAATTTGATAGGTACATAAAGGCGAGCATCATTCAGTCATGCTCATTTGCAGGTAAACAATGTTACTCGTACGCCCTACGTATAAGCAGTAAGCGCAGTTCGTAAACGGGAACAGTAAGAAAGACGAGCCGGACGCGTGGCACAGTGCATAGGGGACCTCGCGAATTTTAACTTTTATCACACCTGTATTGCTTTTGCCCCTTGACAGCAGTACGCGCATGCAAGCGGTGCTGCGCCACGCTGTTTTTATGCTACGTGACGGCTAAGATATTGCTTGCAAAGATGACACGTAACAGATTTATCCAACCATTCAAGAAGCCCGAGCAAAGTCCACAAACGGAACTGCAGCATAGCAAGCTTCGCACAACTGTTACGGCATCACTAAATGCAACACTGGAGGCGATCGTACGTATTACGTGCGCCGATCGCACTAGGTCCTAAAGACGACATCACACTACAGCACATGTTTGACGTTACTGTCACCGTTTACTCGGTAATAAGCAGGTAAAATGATGAAAAAGCGTGCGCACAAACCTCGATGATGACGGCGTATGCTTCCTGGTTCACGTTGGCCTGTCGCACACATCGCGCTTTCAGAATACTCTGTCCGACCGTGCTCTCTTCCGTCACGTCGAAAACGTGCCTGCTGCGGCATAATTTGTGTCCCTTTTCTTCGTTGGAAGCTCTAAAAAACCCTGCGCTGTTTACTTTCTTGAAGCCGGCACGCTTTATTACACCAGTCGCCATCACGAGCACGCACGTCCACAAAACGCGGGCGTAGCAGAAGGAGACACGAGAATGCGTAGCACGACACTTGACAACCAAGTGGCCACTCGCGGCGCTGACGACGGGCTGGCGCACTGCATTGCCGCGCCACCTGTAGGTGCCGCACGTTTCCCATAGTGGTTTTCTTCGTGCATAGCTGCGGCCGACCACTACTGGCATCTTCTCGCTGTCAAATTGTCGTCTGTGAGGAGACAGCAACTGTTGGCTTTATCTGCTTTGAGAAGTGTACCATTCACATGTGCCACGCAGTATTGCGGTCCAAAACAGTTTTCGGGCAGGCAAACTCCCCCCATGTTCTGAGCACAAGCGCTGATTTTCCTGTGGGGTGTCGGGACACGAGGCATTATCGTCTGCAGCTTGTCTTGCTTCGTGCAGGCGCCTATGCAGCTGCTGTAGCTGCAGCCTACCGGGGCGAATAAGAGCCTTCAACCTTCCCATAAAGCTCTGCGCTGCAAACGCGCTGAAAGCCTCTAGAGGGCCGAACAAACGGACGTCATCAGCGATGTGCACAAGGCCGTGTACGTTGTACGTAACATTCTCAATGCCGTAGATGTCGATGGAAGTATGAACAAAAAATGTCAGCAGCCTTCGAGCATAATCGTTAAGCTGAGTGCACAGCTGTGGATGCGCGAGAATGGTGATGGCAAAATGCAGCACCAAAAAGTGGCCGTACCTTTTTCTGTCTAGGTAGCCTTGCAGCAGCGCCGGACCACTATAGAGGAGAAACTGGCGGTACTCAGTCGCGTTCCAAGCGCCGAGATCTTGGAGCGACTGTGGTCTGCGTGCGAACTCGCGGCACACGTACGAGCCAACTGATGTTAGCTTTGTTGAAAGTTCCGATATTTGGTCTTGGCGAAGCCTGAAGGTCGACCGCCTTTCGCCTTTGCGGCGCTGAATGAGTTTCTTTTGTACTCCTAAGCAGACCAAGTGCATGTATTCGTACGGAAATCCTGATACGAGGCCTAAAGGCACGACTGATAATGGCGTGTTGCTCACGTGGTGCTCTGGACATGACTTCTCAGCGAAGTCCAAGTCCGAGCGCAGGGCAGCATTTGTTTCTGGAAAGACTACTTTGCCTCTACAATAATGACCTTTTTGTTTGCATTTGGTGGACCCGTAGTAGCCGCCGTGGTACTTTGTGCCCAAGACAAATGCCCTCGCAGGAGCATCACAAATGAAAGTTTTGCATAACACTTCATATTGGCTGCCTTGCACAGTGATGCCCCTCTGTAAAGCCGTGTTCAGACTACGTGCGCTACGTACGGATCCTCGGTAAGGATCGTAAGCGTAAACGCAAGCAACGTGAAGAGCATGTTCAGACGTTGTTGGAATTAGCGTAACTTACGTAACGTATAGGGCGTAAATGTTGGCGCGTCCGCGACTTTTACGACAACTACTGATGCGACCGTTACGTACGACCAATGGGCAAAGCAGTTTCGGTTTTCAATTTCCGTTCGCGGGGCTTCTGGCCTTCCCAGATTCCGCGTCTTCATGCGCGTCTTGAGAGCCATGCAGCAGCCTGTGTGTGCAGTTGGTTTGCCAGACTAGAGGGCAGACGCGACGTGCGTTAATGAGAGCGCTCGTCGCGTCTCCCGTTTAGCTCACCCTGCCCAGCCATGGCCTAACACGCGAACCTTGCTAGGCTTCTACAATTGTAGCGAGGATGCAACGCACATTCAGCGTGGTGATTGACGCGTCGTAAAAAAACGTATCGTACCGGACAGATCAATGTGAGCATACGTGGTCGCTAGCGACGCAAACGGCCGATACAGCTGTTACGCCATACGACATTTATGAAAGATGCGACTGCTGTCTGAACGCGGCTTAAGAGTAAGCTGAGCTCCTCTACAAACTCTGACAAGAAATTTTCCACCGAATGCGGCTTTCCTTTGCCTTGATAACAACCAACTACGAACATTAATGTAGGACTGAGCTCCTCACATCTTCCAACAATCGGCCAAGATTGGTCTACCCCAATGGACAACAAATATCCCAAGGACGTCCGAAAAAGAGCCGAACGTCCTCGTCCGAGAACGGAGGTTCACCGGCCGTGCAGCGGACGTCTAGTATTGGATGTCCTAAAAACACCTTCCGACAGACGTCTGAAGGATATAGCACATGGACGTTTTCAATAATCCATGGGCGCGCATCAACAGGACGTCGACAGGAGATAGCCGTGCGGACATTTCAAGGCTGTTTAGATCCAAACCGCAACACGATGGTTCATCTGGCAATGCGTGAATATGATTTTGCAGCATGTGGTAACCACCGCCAATTATTATCTTTGGGAAAATGTGTGATTGAGGAACAAAATTCGTTCCACATCGCAAAGCGAGTGTATGTGCATGTAGATATATTACTATCAACAGTTGGGTAAGCATATTCTTTTCAAGCCAAGGCGCTCATATGATAACAATGCTTCAAGCAACACGCTCGCGCAACTGCGACCGACAACAGGAGCGAAACATAGGCACAGGCGCGCAGTGGCGCGCACAGGCGCGCACGCGAGCATGCATCAGCTTCGGCGGTACGTGGCACTTGTGTCGCTCATGTTGAAACTTGTTCCAGTCATTCCGCCGCAACGGTCGCGGTTGCCGCGGTGGCTCGATCGCTCAATCGGCAGGCCGGCGGTGATCGTTGGGCGTTTTGTGTAGCGTTTCCAGCTTTTCTGTGCGGATTACTGGCTGTTATCCAGCATCAAGTAACTGTGCTCATTCTGTTTTCCGCATATTATCCGTCAGTGTTTCGTGAAACGAACTCTCGTGTGTTTTCGCCGACGGTTCGTGTCAACAAGGGCCGGATCTGCTCGCCACCTTCGTTGCAGCTAGAAAGCATCTAAGAACGTCGCACGTTCGGATAACGTTCTTTCTTCGGTAAGTGAAATTAAGTGAAATGACGCCCGACTTTGCGTCATTTCTAGTGGAACGTGCTAGAATTGTAATTGAGATGTTAAATTTGACAGTTGTTTGCTGGTTATTGAATCTTGGTCGAACGCGAAACTATACGGAGGACGCGCCGGTGCGAATCGTGAGCCAGACTGACTCGCCCGATTTTGGGTAATCTTGTTCGTCTGCGGCTTACAGATCGTGTGTGGGTGCGAGCGAGCGACAGGCCGACATAGTTGTAAGCAAGCATACTTACAACTATGCCGGCCTGTCGCTGACAGATGAAGTGCAACGCTTCTCCGTAGGCACCTCGCCTGTGATTGTTATTTATAAATACATGATTGATTGTTATTTTTAAATACGATTGATTATTGTTATAATTATGATTGATTGTTATTTATAAATACATGACAGTTTTATCTCGTCTGTAATTGGCAATCTGTCTTATTTGTTTTAAGTCATACGTAACTTAGTTGCTTTTTGTTGTATGCAGCTTTTCCTAACTGCTGTTTGTGCAAGACATTGGGCCTGAGACCGCGCCAGCTCATGCAGAAGCCAGTGCAGTTTCTTTGGCGAGACCTGGAGTGCGTTCATGCGGAATTTTAGTTTACGTTGCTGCAGCAGTAATCAGCTGCACCTTGTGCGATCACCTTTTGTCGTATTTTGTGTCACATTCGGTTAATTGTGCTTTATTCATTAATAAAGCCGCTTTTACAACATCATGGGATAATTTATTGCTGCTGATGAGCACGATTATTTGTGCGCCATACATTGTTGTTAGGTCATATGCATTGTTGTCATCATCTCTTTTTTTTAGAATTTGCCCTTGCTTTTAACTCAGTGGATTACACAAATTCATCTGTGGCATACACATTTGTGATCACGTCAATTAGCAGTGTTTGTGGTCAAAAGGTGGCACGATTTCCCTATCCAGTCACTACATTCTGTGTATTCAATATGCTATCGTTTTAATTAAGTTAGGTTTTATGCATTGACGCTTCATCAATTGATGTACGTACATGATTTTACTAATAAAATGATGTTATCTACACGACTTTTGCCGAATGGGCAAATGCTCTTAGTCATAAAAATGTCTCCTGTGCCTTATTGTTTTGGAATGCTGAGGCCATTTATTGATGATATTGATGTGTACGCTCTCTTGAACAATCCAACACTATCCCCGTAGGTATATAAAAATGGGACAGGAGCTCTTGTGACACAGCCTATCAACTATGCTTAGTAATGAGTGATGGCTACTGCCAAATATTGTTTGTCAAATGCAGGGCCATAACTAGGGCGGAGTTGAGGGGGGTCCTGACATCCCCCGAAATTTTTTCATGCTTTTGACTTTTCGGGTGATATTAAGACCACCACGGCCTCCACGTCGACCACCAGTCGCCGAAGTTGGCCGAAGTTGGCCTACACAAAACACCCCCCGAAGAATATTCCTGTGTACGGCCCTGATCAAATGCAAATGCCACTACTAGGAGAGTTCAGTGCCAATTCAGGTACTTGCTCTCTGTAGCTATTCTCTCCCCTCATTTGCATATTGTGTTCACCGTCATTCCGCGAAGAGCGTCTTTGCAATCTACTAAACTGCTGAATAAAAGTGCCTCTATATATTCATTATTCTAGATTCCGGCAACAAGATCTTCCCATATGCACAGTTACGATATGCATATAGTTTGACTTGTGCTAACGTGTTAAATGATGATTTATGCTCATGAAATAAATGACTAAACGCAACCAGCGAAGTGAGGGATAAGACAGGCTCGCTGAGCCTGAATGCTGCGCAGCAAGGTAGGCGGATATGTGCCGCACGTTCCACTGACTGATGCCCATGTAAGTAGTAAAGTGGCTAGTTGCAGTGGTATCACTTCACTGAAAATACAGTGCAAATATGGAGTCGCAAGCACACATGAAAAGTAAAAACACAAACGAGCGCGTGTTTGTGTCGTTACTTTTATTTTGTATTTGCGTCTCCATTCTTATGCTGTATTTACAATCAATCCATTGATGTACGAAGTCCACAGAAAGTCCAATGCCTCACTTGAAATGAACGTTAGGACATCCCGCGGTCGTCTGCTGCACGTAACAAAACAAGGTCACAAAATTTGCATACGTCCGAACATATCCGAATGTCCGGTTCTGACGCCCGGTCGGATTTACGTGGGATGTTCAATTCCTTTGCGCCATACAGTCCTGTGGACGTCCTGTTGGACGTCCCACGGAATTTCTCGTACATCCGCCGGATGTACGTGATGTCCAGAAAAGTCGTCCGATAGACGTCCCAAAGTAATCGGTTGCCCATTGGGACAGTACTGTTTCCCAATCGTACACCGTATATGTAGAAAAATAGGTGGAGTGTTGACTGAACTGCTTCATTAGCGTTTAGGATCACACCCTCCAAATTTTTCTCCAAAGAAAAAATGAGCACATTCCCCTGGAGGAACGGATCGCGTCGACGTAAATCTGGGAGTGCTCAGCAACGTCCTGGCACTGATGGGAAGATCAGCGTCAAATGTGCTGTTAAGTTTTCGCAGAAGTTTGGAAACTGCGACGTGCGGAATGCGGTGAGTTGTGACACATGATTCAAGCCATGCTTGAAAATCCCCGCAGTTACGCTGAGCTCATGCTTGGCTTTCTGCGTAGGACGTGTCATCGGACAAATAACTGGAGTTTTCTATTTCAGGTCTCAGCGGGGAGTTGTTTCGCTCCGTATGTTCTGTTGAGCAAATATTGCTTATCCTATGCGGGTGTGAATGTTCGCGGTCCAAGACAAGCAAGCTTGCATTGTCCAATTGATTCTCCTTATTTGGCAATTCGGCGATAGCAGTATTTTTCCGCTTTCGTCATCAGTGCAGGCAAAGTCACTTTCTCAGTAACTGTCTTCCGATTGCTCATGTGTTGGCAATGTTTCATTATAAGTTGAGCTATCTTCAACATACTTTAAGGCATCCTGGGCGGTATCGTCGGCATCGATACCCGCAGAAGTTGACAACACTTCATTGACTCTTCGGCCTTCTGGCGGTCTGAAAGGTCAGCATAACACTTCTTTTTTCTAGCCGCCTTCATGGTAAATCATCGAAGGCGCGTGGCTGCCACTTCTGTGCGCGCCAACTACTGCGGCCGGCTTTTCGCGCGCTTTTTCACCAGAATTAAAAAAAAAAGGGTGCTTCTCCCGCCAAAAATTGTCCGCCACAATGAAAACCAACACTAAAAAATAAATTAAATAAACAAGCAAAAAAAAGTCATAGTTTCGCCCCCCAAGGCGAAGCAATGAATGCGATAGCAAGAAATTAGTTTGTCACACGAAAAACGACAAGCAGCTCGATACTTGCAACGCGCCGCCGATGCACAAAGAAGGACGCTCGAAAAGGACGCGTAGGTATACACAGGACAAGCGTCAGCTAACAACTTGTCGCAGTTACGTGTTTGTATTTGAGCAACGCGCTGCGAGTGTCCACAATGCAGAAGCCAACGCTGTAGTTGTTGTTGCCTCTGACATGGCCCATACCCACTCAGGGGCATTGGCCAAGGATTGATTATATGATCATATGACTTTTCGACGCTGTTTGATACTTCTTTTTCTTTTAAACTGC
This sequence comes from Rhipicephalus appendiculatus, assembly GCA_030522465.1. Taxonomy (NCBI): domain Eukaryota; kingdom Metazoa; phylum Arthropoda; class Arachnida; order Ixodida; family Ixodidae; genus Rhipicephalus; species Rhipicephalus appendiculatus. The sequence goes on along the minus strand of JALIZH010011705.1, from coordinate 12,337 downwards.
GGCACGGGGAATGACCCCTCTGCGTCTCCTGCCACGCGGTGGCGTCTGACGCCAAGGGTGCCCGGAGTTCTTTTTTTTTCCTTCTACATCATGAGTCGTACAGAAGGGAGCCACTTTTTTGTGCGCATCTCAAGGGCAGTTTTCAATTTGAAAGAAACTGTAAAAGCGTTGCGTGATAGAAAACACGCTCAAGCTGTTTCGAGATCTGCGTACCGCGAGCGGCAAATGGTTCATATGAATAGCTCGCCGTTATATCGCTGGCACGAGCATGGCGTGTGGCTGTTTTGGCTAGGGCAGCAGGCTGCGGAGCGAGGGGTCGCTGGTTAGGTGGTGTGGAATTTTTTTCTGATAATTTATTTTTCTTTATGCTTTTTTATATATACACATACATATACATATCCGGGACATGACGGCGTCGACAGACGGCGACGGCAAAAATCATCCGAGAGTGTCCATATAATTGCTATGGCAATAAAAGTAGGATCAGCGAGGGAAATGTATACCGGTCTTTCAAAATCCGACTTATAGCGGGATTCTTATTGAATATGACTTCTTCTATCCGTATTGCAGACGGCTAAAAATATATTCATGAACAACACCAACTAAAAACGCTTGTAAATGTCCTTAAAAGTCCGTCTTATAGCAGGATATCCTGTCCGGATTCAATTCGTCCTCAAGTTGACTTCTTCTCTTTGGCCTGCAGACGGTTTAGACGATGTATCCCCTAATAAGTAGGATTCTATCTCTTTTGTGCTACCTGGGTACTCCTAGGGAACCACTAGCAAACGGGCCCCGCAACAGCGGGCGTTTATTTAAAATAAATTTTTCCTTTTTTAAATTTGTTTTTGTTTTCGGTGTCTTGAATCTTGAGATTCTGAAGTTTTATGTCTTCCAACGGTGTTGACCTCTTCGCTTGTTCACCCTCAGGCCGGTTGGAGGAGCAGTCATAGTGGGGTGGTCTTGTAAGTCCTGGGAGCTGGTGCCTTGAGTTGTCCTCTGGGTTTGATGCCTTAAGACGTCTTCACTGTTGGTTGCTTCCTCATCACCCAGAACGCCCCGAGGAGCCCGACGGAACGGGAAAAGCGGGAAGCACTGCCAACATTTTTTTTAAGAAAGATAGATGTAAGTTGAATGAAGTGTAAGGAAGAAAAGAGTAGGAGAGGTGCTATGTTGTAAGATATTTGTTGATTCGTGGTTATTTGGTAGCGATGATGTGTAGGGCGGAGCCCTAATTGTAGATATTGTTCTAGAGGTCATTTGGATACGGTGACCTCTAATGGCGAAGGCTAAGTGCCAACATCCACAATAGGGTCGCATATCAGGGGTAAGTTGATTGTTGATGTCCTTGTAGATGTCTTCGATGATACAGTAGGTCTGAGTGTGAGCCCGACCTAGTGACATATTGCCAAATTGGCTTAGGGCTCAGTGCTCATTTATATATTGAGTGATTTTTTTTCACGATGTGCACCATAGCACCCCCGGACTTAGGTGGCAGAGAATTGGGTTCGGACGCTTGGTCCTCCAGTACTTGGTGCGGCCGCCATTCGGCGACTGCTTTCGGAAAAAAATTCATTTTTATGAATTGCCAAGCGAGAATGGTTGGCTCAATGAATCATTTTGCCAAAATGCCTCTACCGGCTAGTACCGTGCTCGGTGGAACTGGGTGAACAATCTCCACTACGTGAGTACTGCTGCAGGGGAACCACGGGCAGGTCGGTAGTCGGTCTTCTCCCCCAAGAGACTAACATTCTTCCTCCCTCGAGAGACTAACATTTAGTCCTCCCATGTACACCTTATCGGGCAACCATTAGTCCCCACAGGTCACCTGCATGGACTAACATTTAGTCCTCACATTTACACGTTAGCGGGCAACAGTTAGTCCCCACAGTTGCACCTCACCGGACGAACGGTTGGTCCACTCAAAAGAACTTTTTAGATTATGAACTTCTCAGATGAACTTTTTATCGCTAGTTCAAATGATGCGTTAATCCCCAGGGATGATTTTCTAGAATTACTCTCCGCAAGGCTGAATACTTTTTTTCGTGTGTTTTTCTCCGCAGTGAGCAACAAATGGCGCAGAAAAGAACAAGCGAAAAGATGTTTAGTCATGCTTGTCTCCCTGCTTTCGCAGTCAATGCAACAACGAAAGACAAAAGTGAGACAATGAAATGTTTTATTTTTCTATATACATATAAAATTTCTGCATTCTTTCAGTTAATGCACTGCCGGATGTCAAATTCGGTTCCAGCCGCGTTGTGATATGTCGTGCAGTCGTCTTTGTGAAGCTGCTCCAACGAAAGCGATAGATGACTGGCATTGCACGCACCAGCGCACACAGCCTTATGCACGTTGTGGACAACGGCTGCACAAAAAGATTGCAAATAGTTAGTAACACGTGACAGAGAGGATGAAGATACACGCACATGGCAAATACGTGCAAGGTGGAAAAAAAACACACGTCTAAATAATGGCATGCAAATAATTTCACTGTGATGTCATACATCATCACACGCATTTCGAGCCACATAGCGCAACAGCTCAAGTGCGGCAGCCGCAGCCACCACGTCATGGCGCCGCGAACCACCGTGCCGCCAACAAGTCGGCGAGTTCTCTGCGAGCGGCGTCGTACAGCTGGAGCAAGCGAACGCGGGGCCGAACGCGGAGCTTCTGCCGCCGGCGAACCTCGAACAGAAGAGCCAGCGAAAGCGGGGCCGCCGCCACGAACGGCGAAGAGCTGCTTCCGAGCGAGCGCCGAGGAAGCGGACGGTAATGGCGAGAAATTTTGACAAAGTTCCTCGGACGAGCAGCAGAGTACAGCCAGCGAACGCGGGGCCGCCGCCACGAACGGCGCTGAGCTGCTTGCAACCGATTGACGGGGAAGCCAACGGAAAGGGCGACCACTTTGCACAGAGTTCCGAAGCACAGCTTACGTCGGCTAGCTAAAGCCCACGGCAGCTGCCGGTGCACTTCAAGCGCGCAACATACAACCGAACTCGTTGACGGCAACCGCAATGCGTTCTGGACGAGTCACAGCGCAGCGGCGAGGCCTCTGCACAATATCGCGAGCCCGCAGCTATCACCACGGCGAACACTCGATGAGCGAGCGTCAAGGCGGCCGACGGCAATGGCGGCCAATTTCCAGGCAGTCACAAAGCACAGGCGAGCTGACGCCCAAACCTACCTTCGCGGTGCATTTGGTGCGCGCGATATACAACACGATCGAGCCCGTTGCCAACAAGCGCGATGCGTTTCGCACACTTGACGGGTACGGCAGAAAAAAGTATGGTCACTTATGTGAGAAAGAATCCAGCGCCGATATCTCCCCAGAGGGAGATTGAAATGATGGATCCGATAGGCCTAGTGTCTTCTCGGCCGCCGTTCCCAGCCGGTGGCGACGCAGTGCCGTTGCTACGCCAGAGCTTCGTGGCCGGAGAAATACAGCGCAGCGTAGCGGGGTGTTGAGACCAGCTCCAAACTTCATGGATGCGGCGAAACGTAAAAGCAGCACCACACGCTCATCCACGCATACGTGTATATATAAGTCGCCGCGGCGTAGTTTCTAGATCGTCGAACTCTCCGAGCGCGACACAACACTCCACCACTAACACAAGTTGGAACACTGACTTAAGAGCGAGGAGGACGGTTAGTTGCCTTGACAACGGTTTGCACACGTGACGTATCTCTGCACACGGCCTGCATCTGCCGCGCGGTTCATCCCTTTAGTGACTAACTGGTTTGCACACGGCATGCATCCCTCTGTGGTTACTCCTTGAACGGTTTATCCGTTCATCTTGCGCGCCGATTGGGCTCCGTTACTCCTCTTTCGGGTAATTTTGCCTTATAGTGTAGTGCACACCAATTGCATGATGCTCAACTCCGCTACAACAGCCACCTGTTCTTCTGCCTTTCGCAAATTCAGAGACGATCCCAGACTTCTACCGAAGCATCAGAAACGCACGCTTTTTAATAGTAGGTAGGATCTCTTAAAAAAGGCCAAACAGGCCGCTGCTCTAGTAAGCAAAACGTGGGAGATCTTGACGTGCATACGGAGAGACGGGCGAGCAAGCAGTTAGTCTGATCAATGTGTGTCGGCATGCCGATATTTTCGTGCGTGTCGTCACTGGAAGCTTCATGTGCCGATGTGGTTGCCAAAAGAGGTGTTGGCAAGGAAGTGTTGTGAGTGGGAAAAAGAAGGCTTGTTGCTATCATCAGCCGATTGTAAACGACAGTGGTCACACCAATACTTGAGGGCGAAAATGTGTGTGCTCGACTTGTCGAATGAGCGGTGCTGCAATTTTCAAAATTCTGTGTTCACGACTACCCGATGAGTCGGAAAAAAAGCATTGGTGATCGCCAACAGACATATTTATTATTGTGGGAGCGATTTCTGAAAATTTCTGCACTCTCGATAGGAGGCAAATGCATTGAAATCTATGGACGTTCGACGGAGACGCCAGGTTGCTTGGTTGCTGTGAGACTTTTGTTACTGAGGGGTTTAACTGCAGCGCAGTTGGACATGCAATGCTGGAAACCACTTAAAATGAAACGTTCGTCCACCATCCTGGCCTGTATGTACATTCGTGATCTCTTAGAGGAATGAAAAGCCATGACAGGGAACAAAGAGAACGATTTAAAAAGACATATTATGAGACACTTCTTCATCACCTGTATATAACTATCATCACATAGTGTTCTTCATCTTCTTCGTTTGTGGGGACACATCTTGAGCTTGTTCTGTGCCTCGGATGTGACTGTTTTTGCCACGTCTTCCAGGCCTGATAAAGCCGTGCAAAGTACTACATTACAAGTGGTGGAGGTGCTGGGTACACGAACTAAGCACTGCGAATTGTGCATAATGCAGAAGTCCATCAATGTAGACAAGAACAGAGCACATGGCGGAAGGTCGAATGGCGTTCCCTTGAGCAGTGAGCAACGTAGGTACATCGTAGGTTATAGTAACTTTCCGGAGACACGCACACAAACCACGGTGAATAACTGACAAACTAGCACTAGTGTCTATTAATGCTTCCACTTGTATGCCTTGTGCTAAAACAGATAACATGTTATGGGGACGCGCTGTATTCAGTTGTTATGGGGACGCGACTGTTTTTGCCACGTGTAAAGGCGTGTAAAGTACTACGTTACAATATTATGAACGTTTATTCCTGCAGCTTATCAACAAGTGTCTGCAGCACATTAGCCAGCAGCTGATTTTGTTGCAGGAGTATCGCCTTCTCCTGACGCCGCTCCTCGTGAGCGTCCTCAAACTCACGCACTCGCTGTTGCAGCTCCCTCTCTTGCAGGGCCAGGCGCATTTCTTCAAAATCTAGGCGCATGTCCTCCTGACGAGCAAGACTTTGATTTGGGCGCGTTGGTAAACGCTTAGCTGAGGAAAAACAGCGCAAAAAAGAACGAGGACGCAGGAACACAGTACACTGGACAGCGCTCGCCTAGTGTACTGTGTTCCAGCGTCCTCGTCCTTTCTTGCGCTGTTTTCCCCAGCTAAGCACGTCCTCTTGAGCTGCAGCCCTTTCGCGCGTTTCTGCCTCCAAGGCGAGCCTCCATTCGAAGAATTCCAAGTGGCGATCAGCCGTGCGCCTCCTTCCTGTCATCATTGCACATACACGACATGTTTGATGACAGTGCAAAAAAAAAAAAGGAATTCTTATTAGATTGTGCTAAATTCACTGTTTATGAGTAGTACACCATGTGACTGAATGTAATTTTTTTCGCCACAGCTAGACCGCGGTATACGCTAACATGCAACTTGCATTGCGGGTGCACTAGTTGAAAAACTGCAACCTGTTGTGGTTCCGCAATGAGAAAAACTACATCGTTGCACATGGCAGACAAGCCGAGGCAAGTCCGTGTACCTCATGCCCTGCCAGCGATGCGGGCTAAAAGGAAGAGTAATCTACCACCGGCACTGGTACCCTTGCTACATTTGTTTAACATCGCAACAACTCCAACATTTCTTTTAACATCGCATTTGTTTAACGTTTCTCTAACCTCGCAACAGACGTGGCCGAGCGGCCACGTCTGTGCGTACAGTTCCTCTTGCATTTGCTTGGTCATTAGTGAGTAATCGAAAAAATTGAACATGCAATGTACAGTTAGCGCTTCGTGCAATTCTATTTATTTTTTTCTGTTATGATTTGGTGCTCGTCATTTAGTGGTAGAGGTTGGATTTTAGTGCACACATTTCATCCAGTACACATGTGCCGCTCTGTTTTGCCTCGCGTCATAGAGAAACACTGCAGTAGGTCATCCTCCTCTTGTTTTGCTATGTGTGATGTGTTATTCGTACTGCTGCACCTTTGTGAACTTGTGATGCCCTGTACACATTGTGCCTATGACTTTACTGATGTCGCAATATCACTGTACCTTTCAACACAAGGTCCGTCAGCCTTGAAGTTTCATATGTCTATAGGTTGACAGAACTATTGGAGCTCACTGGACAGAAAAATTTCGCTCTCAGGGCTCGCTCGGACTCAGACTCATTTTAATTTTCCTCAACCTGACTCACTCGTACTCTGACTCACTAACCCTCTCCTGAAGCGGACTCGCTCAGACTCAAGCTCACCAGCGCATTACTAAGCCGTACTCGCTCAGACCATATGTATTCAAACTCTCTCGTGAGTGACTCACTTACACTCAGACCGAGCCGTGAGTCTGAGTGCATCTGGGTGAGTAATGTTGTGGCGGGTATCAGTCCCACTGAGTCCACTTAAGGAAAACTTTTAGTTTGAGTCCTAATGAGTCCGTTTGAGGAAAATGCTAATGAGTCTAAGTGAGCCCTAACTGCAAAACATATTTCTTGACTGAGTCTGAGTGAGCTCCACCTTTTATTGCGGACCTATGGTCCTATCAACTCGCCTATCAGCATCACTATCAGCCTTGGAACAGCCTACGTTTATGCTCTCATTTATTCGCACATGCCTCAACGCACGAGCGTTCACATGTCACCCCCCATGTTTTATTGATCAGGGGCGTGAGTTATGAGGCGAGATGCCATGACCCCCCCCCCCCCCCCGGGGAACTCTTTTATGGGACATTCTGGAGAGATATTGGACGCGAGGCCCACCATTGGGGCAGCAGGCGCCGCAATCGCTGTGACGTGCAGGGATGGATCACGTGATCTCGCCTCGCTCTGGCGAAGGGCAGAGGACGGTTGAATGCGTTGTTTTTAACCGCGACTTCGCGGTTTTTTTCTCTTTTGAAGAGCGTTGTTTTGCTCTCACTTCATGTGTGTGAACTTCTGGAGACTACACATTCCGGAAAAGTGCAGTAAAAGTTATCGGCGGCGTTTTACTCTTCTGCTCCGTGCCACAGTGCGCTACGTACGCGAATGAGCCAGGCGTGACATTTCACTTTTACCCATACCATGCTTTTCAAGAGCGTGATGTCACTGTCACGTCTCTCATTTTGTTGTTGTGTTTGTTATTTCAAGCCCATGGGGTTGATATGAAAACGGACCACGAATGTTCACATAAAAGCCGAACGTTTGACTTTCCGCACAAGAGCCTCGTTCACAAAGAAAAATGAATGTACAAACAGTCCGGTTATGTATGTTTTAAAATACGACGTAGCAACATGCTTACATATGTGGGAAGTTGTTATAGTTACGTTTAAGAATGTGCGCCGTTGTCTGAATTGCCGGAGATTCAAGATAAATCCGAGAAGTCCAGTTCTTCTCTCTCCGTTATCTTCATCCTATTGCTGTCTATTTCGTGGCCAGTTGCTTCTGCGTGTGCGGCCAGCGCGTTCTACGAAATCTTCTTTCTTACATCATATATACATGTGCCGCTTGAGTCTTTGCTGAAGGTTACTTCTCTCGCCGAGGTAACTTTTACCACAGTCTGCGCCACAACCCAACCACCTCCCCGGGTGTCCATGTTAGCTGTCCTCATGTGTGTTACCGACCACTCGGGTTTCCGTCCGCGACTATCGAATTCAGCTCACGTGGTTCCTTGCTTATACATTACGTCTGTAGAATGCGCCCATAGCCACTGTCACTTGTTCTTCTCTATGTTGATTTGAGCTACAGGGGAAGAGGTGGGCAGCTTCGAGAACTGATTCACCTTCTAACAGCTGCCGCGAATTGTCATACAACTTACGAATGCAGCTGTAAACGCTGGACACTGGTATTTTTACTGAAATATGAAATTGCCATTTATAACAAGGTAAGCAAGACCTCGCCGCACGCTCATTCAAGGGCGAAAAGTTATGCGGCCAGCTGGCACACGGTGCATTTGCCATCGTGATCGAGCCCGGTCGGGACCACATTTTTCGATCGCGATTGAACTATTTGTAGAAGCTGCAGAACTTAGCCAATCATCCAAAATTTTCACCCCTGTGTGGCTCGATAGCAATCGAATGTGCACCGTGTGACAACCGTAGAAAATTTGCGCAATGAGGGGCAACAGATAAATATTACGAGTGTGCCGCAGAGAACCTTTTGCTCATGTGAAATTTCACCTAGCTATAACTCTGAATGAGACAAGCGCGTGCGTGTGACTCTCTTGCGTTTGCCTCCAATCATATCAGAAAGGCTGCGGCTGCATGCATCTGTAAGAATATGGGTTGCTTCCCACACAGCGGGGAATCCGCTTGCGCTGAGCTTCATAGGGCTATGTGTGCTAAACACGAATGTAAACTTGCGCATGCTTGTTGTGTCAACGACGGCTCGTTTTTAGATGCTAACCTACAAGGAATGTAGTAGCACGGTTGCGCGCATTTCTTGCCAAAAAAAAAATATGATTCTTTGCCGCAAGCACGCGTTCATGGCCATTTGATGCTTCAATTCGACACAGAATGACTCGTTACCTTTTACAAAAGCAGCGCGCTCGCCCCCGTGGATTTCATGTAGGTGGCCATAGCAGACGACGCCGGCAGTCGGGCATTATGAGAAGTGTAACATTTTTTCGGAGCAGTTATTTAGAATTTCGTAGAGTCAGTGAAGAAGCGGCAGCAGTATTTTACCGATTTCGTCGAACTGATGTACAACAAGAATAAGAATAAAAAAGAGACGCGAAAGCGGCTGTGCGCGAAAGCGGAGCAATCCAACCTTGCACGTCACAGGGATGCCTTCGTATGGTGGCGCCACGATATGTCCTCGCGCCCAATAGCTCGTGCGAGTCACATATTTGATAACGACATCCTTACTGAATTCACAATCACTGATATGCATTTCGTACTGTTTCAAGGTACAGGATGAAAGGCCCGTAATAGAGCGCCCATTATGTCCGGTATTGCCGTTTAAGGTGCTGACACAAAATTTTGCGTCTTGTTTTTTTTTTTCTGTTGAAATGAGTAGTTAACGACCCATTTATCAAGACTGGAAAGGTTATTTGTGCAAGCACTCCATGTCTAATTCGTTGGAGACGGTTTGGTAGTGCCCAGTCGCACTTTCGCTTTCAGACAGCACGGAGTGAGGCGCGACCCTGAGAGGTTGCTGTGTAAACATAGGTGGCTAAGAAGGTGGCGGTTGGTTGTTGACACCAAAACCAAAAGCGGATATCGCGCGCTGCGGCGCGACGCACACGTTAAAATTAATTTAAATATGTTCTAGGCTGTATTATCCGTTGATATTTCATAGCTGACGCGTATGTCCTCAGAAATGTAACACACAGGTTATGTCGCCTTTAAAATTTTTTGTCGCCACTCCTTTAAAGGGAATTGACACCATGATCCAAAAACCTTACTTCACGCTCACGGATTCATGAAGTGATTCACTCTGGCTCAGCTAGAGGCGTCAGTTTGAGTCCGAGTGAACTAGCAGAACAAAATGCATTTCATGATTGAGTCTCAGTGAGTAGAATCATGAATCTGTGAGCGTGACGTGAGGTTCATGCATCATGGTGTCGATGCTCTTTAACGCCAATATCGCACATAATCCGGTGCTCTGCAGTACGCCTTTTGATCTTCTACCTTCAAATACGAGTTATCAGTGCTTTCAACTTGGGGGGGGGGGGGGGGGGCATTTTTATAAAATACGCAACTCACACGATATGTTTTTAGCAAGAACTTCGCGAGAAAAGTTTGGGAAGGGGGGTCAAGACGCCTCGCCCCCCCCCCCCCCCCCCAACTCATGCCTCTGACCACGTGCTCTGACTAATGAATACTGAGGTGGCGCACGAATGCTACTCCGCTGAGATATGCGTGAATGAATTTGAGTATAAACGTAAGCCGATATAAGGCAGATAGGTATGGTGATGATTAGTGGAGAGGACCATACGTCGCCGATATAAGATGGAGCTCATTCACTCACGAAATGTATTTTGCACCTAGGGGTCACTCAAGCTCAGACTCACCTACATTTTCTTCGACCGCACTCATTTGAACTCGAGGCCCGACTGAGTCTGAGTGAGTCGATTCATCGGCGAGTTTGCCGACCTATGCATATGCCACATGGTATTATTACTGGAAGCCTTGTTTGCAGAGATGTGCTTACAGTGAGGTTTGTGTTTGCTGTGCGAGTCATCTGTACCATTGTTTTTTTTTGTGCTCTGGTGTACCCTTCTGCCAGTTTTAAATGGTGTTTATTCATGTTAGTCCTAAATGCTGTTTAAATGGTATATTTATCTGTTGCCTCATGCAAATAAACAAAAAAGTGCATGTTCCACAACTGTTCCCTATTCGTGTGTGGCAAAGTGTTGAGGAAATGGTATGCATGTGTCACTTTCTCCACATGTACGCCTCACAAATGTGTTCATTCAGTAACAGTCGGATACAACCTAAGAGGTCCGCAGAGACCCAGCCCAGATTACCGAAGCGCGGTAGCCAGTTGTTTTTGCGACTAAACAAACAGTCCTGCTTGTGCACTTGACAATGCTCTGCGAAAATGGGTTCATCAGCCGCCTGACCCATGACGTTACTGTAGAGGGAGTGCCCATTTCGACAGGCTTGTGTTCGTTCCCCTTTGAGGAGAAAGTGCGGCAAAGTTTTAAGGTTGTATCCGACTACAGCATTTTCGACTACAGTATCCGACTACAGCCATAAATTATCATAACTTTTGTGTAGTGGCGAAGCGTCCACTGTGCCATTATTCGTCATTCTTCGTAAAAGCGTGGTACCGGCTACACACTTGTAACGCATTATGTGCATTTTTTTTATGCTGTGGCTGATGACGATGAAGAATTATGCCTGAGGCTCTTGTAATAAGTTGGAGAATTGAATGACCCACTCGTTACGCAATTCGCATTGTGAGACGCCGTGTTGTTACTTTACTGTTCTAAAACGCCTTATTACACATGTTAACGAGATTCCTTACCCGAGATCAAGCCTGCATAGGGTCAGTTGCAACGCAAATTCATGCACCGGCGTAACTCAGTGGTAGAGCACTGGGATGCCACGCAGAGGGCCCGGGTTCGATTCCTATTCTGGCCTAGGTGTTTTTCATTTATTTAGTTTTTTTCTTATTTCGAGCGATAGTGGTTACGGACACCGGCGGCAGCGGCGGCGCACAACTACGGCGCAAAAACGGCCCTTGTGATCTCATAACAGCTTTCGCTGGAAAACGCACAGAAAGAGCAGCATGCGTGAATCGACTGCGCCGCTTGCACGGCGAGAAAAAAGAAGACTGCAAAAGTTTCCCGACTCGCCAACTCGCTTGGGGCGCGCATGCGCCTGCAAGCGACGCGCGGAAATCGCGAAATTTTTAGCTGCTCCTTCGCTAGGAGGCGATGGTGGTGTTTGTGAGGTAAAGCCCTAGGGGCTTACGAGGTTGATGGTGGTGGTGGTGGTAAAGATTTTTTTTTCAGAAAGTGAACCAAAGAGTTCCTGCATATTGCATGCTTGAGTGGCCAGATTCTATTCCGGGACGCCAATGGAGCAGGCCGCTGCCCGAGCGCGCCTCACCAAGGAGCGTTGAACATCCAAGGTAGAGCAGCCGAGCAGGTACTCCTCCCAAGCCTCTCCAGTTGGGATGGGAAAGGGGGGATAAAAAAGGAAGTGGGTTGGCAGGGCACGAAGCGACGACGTGGTAGGTGTCGGCCAGGACACGACAGAGGCTCACGAATGTGACGTCAGGGCCTCTCAGCCTCTCCTTAGTATTCCCTCCTCCATGGCACCGGCACTATGTCGTCCGCCGACGCCGCCATGAGGTCTCAGGGAGCTATTCTTGCGGTGTCCACTTAGTGGACATGTCCACTTGGGCCTCCACTGATTGGCTGGAGCTCGGCGAGCAGCGCGCCGCCTTTTGCTGTCGTTCTTCCGCAACGTCATTTTGACGCCGCGCAGCTTTCACAACTCTCGACACAAATGACAAAGACGGAATGCGTTTCGCCGCAACGAATGCTGCCCCACAGATCCGCCAATATCGCACATAATCGGTGCT